>VYZT01032967.1:16450-28458 GCA_013400735.1 Pomatostomus ruficeps | reverse complement strand
GGTGTCCCTGTCCATGGCAGAGGCTTGGAACCAGATGGCCTTTAACGTCCCTTCCAAGGCAAACCCTTCTGAAATTCTGTGATACTAAACAAGACAGATCTAAGTTCCTGCCTCATTTGCAGCGATCATGCTTCAGGAACAGAGTTGCTCATTTCACAGCTGAGTAGCTGAAGGAAATGGAGTTGCTTCAGGCATTGTTTCAGTGCCTAGCTCAGGAACTCAAATGCTGAGTGAAATTCACAGGACACCACCACAGAGCCTTACAACATGCGAGGTAAAAGTTATATGCCTGCAAATAAGATCCACAGAAGTCAGCTCAGAGAGCAAGAACTGCCTAAATTGACTAGTAGGGAACAGTGAGAAGAAGATTATGCCTTAAATCCATCTCCTGTCAGCACGTAGGCATCTAATTCTCATTTGCTGGGAGCACAGAGAAAATTGAGCTCTCACCTAGAATTACACAAAAGCAATTTTTTTTGCAAATGCTTGTAATTCTACAGATTGCCATGAAAAATGTAGCCATATACATTCAGCTCAGTTTCTATCCAAGCATTTAATTAGAATCCTAAATTAAAGAGAGAAAATGATTTATTGATAACATGTGAAAGCTCTGCAATTAGTTCTATATCTTTGCAGTAACAAAGTAATATTCTGTCACAAGATAAGAAGAACCTCTTTTGGAGTATGAAAAAATAGAACTCCATCTCCATTTTGCTGGCCTCAAATATCCAATTTTCATGAAGAGAAGCTTATATGTACCCAAATGCCTGTAATCTGCCATTAACAAAGAGGTTTTGTTGGGAAATTTACAGATCAAAATAATATGAAGTATGATTCATCATTATGTCAGTTTGGTTTTGGCAGATCTCTCCTACAATGAGGAGTCCCTATGTCATTTTTCAAGTATATTCTGAACTAGCATGAGATAGTAAATTTTCTCCAGAGGTACAGATTATTTTTAAAGACCCTCTTCTTTTGCTATATTAAAACAAGAAATGTGGTATACAGAAAGCAAATTTTTCTGAAATATTTTGAATCACTCACTTTTTTCAGCTAGCTCATGATATTAAACACTACCTAACTAAAATGGTGATCCCATAGTCTGTATTTTTCTTGAACCTCTCTGTGATGTTCAGTACAAGTTCTTCTTAGACAATTTTTGACCTAGTTAAGATAACCTCTGCCTTGCTGTGGTACATAAAGAAGAGTGTCAGAAAATGACTTTCTAAAAACTGTTTCTAGACAAAAGTGCTTCCAGGACTGATTGAGGACAGTCAGGGAATTACCAACAGCTTTTTATTTACACAGCCAGCCAGTGGATGACAACTACCCTCATGTTAGCTGCACTGCACATGTTTTGTTGGCAATTTCCACAGTTACTTTCAGAACCTGTATATTCAGGCATACTCAGAATTTACATGGAAATCATTCTTTCTGCAACCCATAAATCACAGAATCTTGCTTTCTGTCACCTCCATCCTGTCTCTGTTAAAAAAATAAATATTCTAAGTATAGGAGCCAGCAGTACATTAGAACTGCACAGGGAAATCAACTGAAACAATACACTAGGTAGCATTGTTGCACCTAATAAAAGGCCTGTTGCATCCAATAAAATATTAAAACAAAAGTGTATGACTCATTTTTATGATATTCTGTTGTAAATATAGTTCTACATATATGTTTCTTAATCTTCAAGAGAATTAGGTATTTGCTGTGACATTAAGATTGGCAGTTATTTGAAAAAATTCTGTTGTTTCCCAAAGTGCACCTTTTAAAAGCCTTCCTACAAGTTTTTTTAACAAACACAATTTGTGTTACAACTGCTAATTCACACAACTGGCAGGTGCTGGTCACTGCAGAGGCTCTCACTGCAAATTCTCACATCGAGCAACACAGACAGCTCAAAACCACAATCTGGCAGTCGGCGCTGGAGTTCTGCTTTCCTTTCCTTTCCTGAACCCCAAACAACCCACGTAGTCATTCCTTTTTGAAATAAACCCCCAAAGATTATTAAGAAAATCGGAAAGGATTTCAGCTATTGAAACTCTTAGTAACACTGAGGATGCTTGCTGTCAGTGGAACCCAGTACACACAGGAAAAAATATTATCCCTGCCTATTCCATTGCATCACCCTTTCTTAATAAGACCCTGTCCAATTTAATAATTTTTTTAGTCTTAACTTTCAACAAATGCTCATTTTACAGCCTGCCATTGAACAAATAGTCACAGAAACTCTATTCCTAGTGGTAGAAATTCCTGGAAAGATAAAAGAGCTTTAAGGAAAACAAAAAGCAATTTTTTTTCCTTCAGCTTTTATTTGTGTGCTACAGCAATAAAGCCTGACTCCAGAAACAGTGTTGCAACTACTAAAGGTCTCATACACATTTATGTATGTATTTGCAAAATGGGTCAGCTGCTAGGCAGCTTCGCTCGTATGAATCCGATCTATTAATTGTGCAGGTGGCAGCAGACCTGAAGTGACAGTGAGGCTATTCATCCCAAACTCACAGAGATACTTACAATAGATGCTAGCTAAAAATATCTGTGCTCTGGACCTCTTCTTTCTCCCGTGTTCTGTTATTCAATTTTAAAAAAAAGTTACTTTTAAGGAAACAGGAGGCAAAGGGTAATTTTTTGTTAATGCAAAATCGCTCATGGATTAAGAAGTCCTGGAATTAAACCAATGAATCTCCTGAGAAATGAAAACCACATACTGCTAATGCAAAAGTTTGTTAGGCAGATGTTCCCAATGACACTAATCAAGTTAGAAAGCTTTTGAAAGAGCTCTTGAGTTAGTAAATTACATCCTCAAAATAAAATATTTAGAACCGGGAAACTGAAGACTGGAGTGACTGATTTAAAAATAGATAAAATGGAGATAAAATCCAACAGTAAAAAAACAGACAGAAAATATTTATTTTCTCCTTAAAAAATCTCTGACATTTTCCTCTATCTGAAAATTGGCTGACACACCTCATATCAGTGGAACTGCACGTTCCAATGTAGGTCAAAGCCTGTCAGAGAGGAAAGCATGCTAAAAGAAAATGCAAAGGCACAATCTGGTAGAAGCACCTTGTTGATTGGGGTAGCTATTCACTCCAAGAAAGGCGCAGAGGGCAAGAATTCTGTTGTATATAAATTCACATTACAGAGCGATGTGCAATTACAATTACTTTAGCTGTAAGTAATTGTGCTGGTTTTGGCTAGGGTATAATTTATTGTCCTCACAGTGTCAAGTATGGGGCTATGTTTTTGATTCGTGCTGAGCACAGGGTTGATAATATAGAGATGTTTTTGTTGTTGCTGAGCTAGGCTTGTACAGAGCCAGGGCCTTTTTTTGCTTTCTGTACTGCCATGATGGCGAGGAATTTGGGTGTGCATGGGAGGCTGGGAGGAGACACAGCCAGGACAGGTGATCCCAACTGACCAAAAGGGTATTTCATCCCATGTATGTACACCATACCACATCACGCTTAGTATATAATGTAGGGGGAAGAAGAAGGAAGGGAAGGTTTGGAGTGATGGTGTTTGTCTTCCCAAGTAACTGTCACATGTATTACATGGGGCCCTGCTCTCCTGGAGGTGGCTGAGCACCTGTCTGCCCATGGGAGGCACGAAATGAATTTCTTGGTTTGCTTTGCTTGTCTGTATGCCTTTTGCTTTCCCAATTAAACTGGCTTTACCTCAGCCCACTGGCTTTATCTCAACCCACAAATTTTCTAGCTTTTATCCTTACACTTCTTTCCCCACTCCTGCTGGTGTGGGAGTGAGCATGTGTGGGGCTAGGTTGCTGGCTAGCAACAGTAATCTATTTGTATTTTAAAAGGCTAAAGGCTAATTTGTTCACCTGATGGTGCATCTGCCAAATCTGGCTTCATACCTGATGATACATAACTACAGACCTCATGTCAAAACCTTGTGTGCACCAACAGGCTCTTCAAGCTGCTTCCCCAGGGGCCTGGCACCCAGCTGTGGCAGAAGAAAGGCAAGCTGCCTCCTGCTTCCTGCCTTTGATAGGGAGCTGCTTCTATCCTCAGACATCTGAGTGATCTTTGATGGAGTTATGGGTACCACTGAGCCCTGACAGACACCTTGCTGATTCTCAGCATGAAACTAGGCAAGGAAGGCAAGAGACCAGCACGGCTTAGTAGGGAACTGCTGGTCAAAATAAAGGGAAAGAAGCAAATGCATAGGCAGTAGAAACAAGGACAGGTAACCTGGGAAAAGTACAGGCATGAAGTTTGGCTGTGTAGGATTGGGTGAGGAAGACCAAGGCAAAGCTGGAAATGAACATAGCAAGGAACACAAAGAAAAACAGGAGAGGCTTCTACAGGTATGTTAACCAGAAAAGGAAGGTCAAGGAACCTTCCCATCCCCTCATAAACAATGCTGGAAAACTTGTAACAATGGAGGAGGGGAAGGATGAGGCACTCAACAACTTTTTGCCTCAGTTTTCAATGGCAACCTCTGTTTTCATATCTCTTGAGTGTTTGGACAGCAGGATGGGGACTGGGAGAGCAAAGTTCCTCCCACGATAAGTAAAGATCTAGTCCTTGACCCCCTGAGGAATCTTAATGTACATAAGTCTGTGAAACTCAATGAGATCTGTCCCAGAATCCTGAGGGAATTGGCCCATGTAGTCACCAAGCCACTCCATGCTATTTGTAAAGTCATGGCAGTGAGAGGAAGCCCACAGTGACTGGAANCATGCTATTTGTAAAGTCATGGCAGTGAGAGGAAGCCCACAGTGACTGGAAAAGGGGAAACATTGTACCCATCTTTTAAAAGGGTAGAAAGGAGAACCCCTGCAACCAGGGACCTACCAGCCTCAACTTATGCCTGGGAATATCATGGAACAGATCCTCCTAGCAGCTGTGCTAAGGCACATGGAGAACAGGCAGGGGATTCAAGACATCCAGCACAGCTTCACCAAGGGCAAGTCCTGCCTGACCAACCCAGAGGCCCTGAATGATGGAGTGACCACATTAGTGGACAAGGGAAAGGTTACAGATGTCATTTATCTAGATTTCTGTAAAGCCTTTGACATGGTCTCCCACAACATCCCTATCTCTAAATTGCAAAGAGATGGATTTTACTGGTGGGCTGTTCAGTGGATAAGGAATTGGTTGGATGATCACATCTAGAGGACAGTGGTCAACAGCTCAGAGTCCTGACAGATGTTGGTGACAAGTCCCTCAAGGTCTGTACAGGGACCAGTATTATTTAATATCTTCATTAATGATATAGACAAAGGGACTGAGTGCACCCTCATCAAATTTGCAGATGACACCAAGATGAGTAGTGCAGCTGAGACACTTGAAGGATGAAGTGTCATCCAGGGGGACCTGGACAAGACAGAATTCCCATTGCCCATGGGAATTTCACGATTTTTAACAAGACCCAGTGGAAGGTGCTGCACCTGACCTATAGCAACCCCTGGTATCATCAGTCCAGGTTGAGGGATGGAAACGAACAAGAGATGGGGAGCAGCCCTGGGGAGAAGGACTTGAGGGTGCTGGTGGGTGAGAGGCTGGACATGACCCAGCCATGGGCACTCCCAGCCCAGAAAGCCAAACGCGTCCTGGGCTGCATCCAAAGCAGCATGGGCAGCAGGGCCAGGGAGGGGATTCTGCCCCTCTGCTCTGCTCTGGTGAGACCCCACCTGGAACACTGCATCCAGCCCTGGGGTCCCAGCACAGGAAGGACATGGAACTGCTGGAGTGGGTCCAGAGGAAGCCACCAAGATGGTTAAATGGATGGAGCATTTCTTGTATGAGGAAAGGCTGAGGGAATGGTGATTGCTCAGCCTGGAAAAGAGAAGACTTCAGGGTGGCCTAACTGTGACCTTCCAGGACCTAAAGGGGGTCCACAAGAAGTCTAGAGAGGAAAGTTTTACAAGGGCATGTAGTGACAGAACTGGGGGAATGGCTTTAAATGGAAAGATAGTAGGTTTAGATCAGACATTGGGAAGAAATTCTTTGCTGTGAGGGTGGTGAACCACGGGAACAGGCTGCCCAGAGACGCTGTGGGTGTCCGACCTGTGGCAGTGTTCAGGGCCAGGTTGGATGGGGCTCTGAACAACCTGGTCTTGTGGAAGGTGTCCCTGTCCAAAGCAGGGGGCATGGGACTCGATGATCTTTAAGTTCCATTCCAATGCAAGCCATTCTTTATTCTGTGATTCTAACCCTGACCTGCTGCCCTGACTTTCTTGTTGACCTGGATCTGCCTCCTTGCTAGAGACTGGGCTGTTCTTAAACTGTTCTGCTTTCCCGGTCTGACCGCTGCTGGACCGTGTCCTTGACGGTCATAGCATTGCCTCAAATGGACTTGCTCTCATCCCCAGTGCCTGAGCAGTATTTTCCTGGTGGAACAGCCCACATGTATGGAGCAAACCCTTCACATGCATTCAGTTATTTCTAGAATCCCAGAACAGTTGGTTCAGTTGCAGCCCATAAAAACAGGTATATTACATAAAATATCATTAGTAACTATTCCTGGAGGCTTCAATTAATTTAAATACTGCTATTGGCTGAATTTCATGTCTTCAAGGAGCTGACAACTAAGCAAAACTAGAGAGGAAGAGAACAGTTATTGCAAACTCTATTCTGCCCTCAGAGTGTTACAACTGCATGATTTCAACTCATCTTTGACAGCTGAAGAAGAGTGTAATTGTTCTGATTATTAAAATATATCAAATTACTTCCTTTTTCTAATCAGTGAACTACTGCTTTAATTATTATGAAAAGGTCATACTAGAAGCAAAGTAGGTGTTAAATTAATAAAATAGCGATAATTTGAGAAAATTAATAGCATTTGTGATTCCATGCACAACACTTACAAAGACAGTATAATTCAATAAATTGAACTACTCCCATTTGTGGAAGAAGTGTCCCATTCTACCAGATGTCCTTAGGCACAATGTATACCTTCCAGTGTGGGAAAGCACGTATATGTAAAACTACATCAGGTTTGTACTATTAGATATTAGTTACATGAACACATATGTATATATTTATTACAGGTATTGTTCAAAATAGAAAAAGCCATGACAGCTGGGGACAGAAACCGAATGCCAAAGCATGAAGACAACAGCAGATGTGGCAACAAAACTGGAAAAGAAGCTGACCTGGCAGCTACTCATTCATGAAGAAACACTTAACTTGCAGAAGAAAATCTTCAAAGTTTAAAAAGCTGGTTCCTTGGGGAACCTAGACTTGTCTTATAGCTTCCTAGATATTAGGCCAATTATCTAGAAAAACTGGAAAGGCACAGCACTGCTAAGATGTGACTAGATGAAAAGATACTGCCAATGGGTAGTACACAAATTCTTCCAAGTATGAATGCAAAAGGTTTGTTGAGATTGTGGAAACTCTACATATGCCCCAAATGGAACATTTCTGGGTTATAAACAAAATAATAATAAAAAATCCCCCCAAAACAACAACAAAACAAAGTGACATCTGAATATGTGACAGGATTACTGGACTAGAAGAGTTATGCTGAACTGGAGAGAAACAACACAACCCAAAGAAGGACTTGCATAGTAAATTATTTCAAGAGTCGCTTGTGACTAAAGCTCATTTGATCTAAAAATGTGCAAGTCATCAAAGATATAAAAATAATCTGTAGATCAAGCAACAGGCACAGTACAGACAACACTCAAAACACTCTTCACTATGGAAACTGGTGTCCCATGTGACCAAGCATTATCGATTCAAAGGAAAAATTAAGCAGAAACTAAATAACCCCCAAACCTAATGTATATAAAGATGATGGAAGAGTGACTGCAAGAGATGCAGACCAATTATATCATAAAGGAAATGCTCTAAGTTTCCAGGCTTATCAACTTTCAGACAACAAAATGGCTTCTAAGATCTCTGCCACTGTCAATAGGCAGCATGACACTAGGAGATGCAAAAAGCCCTCTCCTATTTCATGACACTTTGTCTGACTGGCAAAGCATGTTTGTCATTCACATCAGTGATGCTGAAAATGTTTTGGTAATAAACCTACCTCAAAAGGAAGCTTAACTGAATTTTTTGATCAACATCTGGTGTAATTCCAAGTTATTCTGTGCCCTAAAAATATACAGTCACAATACTTAATCTTGAAGAAGTAATTGTCAAATTTTGACAACTTTATTGTGCTTTGTGATTCAGACAAAGGCAAAACATACTCATAAAGACTCTGCTTTAACAGAATTACCATACCACATTTAATGCTAGTAATGAAAATCTATATAATTAATTATATGGTATAAAATATGAGGCTACCATATCTGAAAATAGGTCTACACTTTTTTGTCCCATATCACCATGAAAACAGTCATATGACTATTCAGTAAATAAGCTCTTTATATATTTTTCTATGCTTTATCTTGATATATTTTATCAATAGAAAGCTGGACTGGTTTATCCAAGAAAACTTGAACATGGCTGCCTCATAATACTGTTCCCAACTTCAATCCTTTTAATTCCTATAAAAAAAACAACTGAGTTTGGTAGTTAAGCTTCTACTGTGGCATCATCATTTTAATAAAATTTTCATTAGCAAAAAACAGAAAGAAACAGTTTAAATTCAGCAGAGTGCTTTGACAGTGCTGTTTTTTCTATGAGAACTTGAATTTTCACATTTTTAGTACTATTAACACAAAAGGAAGGTCTATGATTAGCTCTGCCTCATGACACTACATTACAGTTGGACTCAAAGATCATAAAGGTCTATTCAAACCTAAACAATTCTATGACTCTGTGATTCTGTGGTTACCATTGTCACATTCTACTATCCCGTTCCAAGTGCTCTTATGTAGGAAAGGAATTTAGGATATCAAAATACAGCCTAAATGACATGATGTGGTTCACACTGAATTTCGAGCAGAAGCAGTATTTTTCTTTATTGTGTACAAGGACTGATGACACATTACTTGCAATGTGAAATGCCAAAGAGATGTGTTACAAATGCTGTTACACATTGTGTTATTCAAGTTATAAAAAAAGTACCATGTTTGTTTTAAGCCGATGTAATGGGGATCATTGGACATTTTTCCTGTGTAGTGTATCATACTCTTTTCTTTCTGTGAAACAAAAAATGCTATGCTGGATTTTGCAGATGGCCTAAGCCTCATATTCGTAATGGTGTGATAATCTCGGCAACTGCCGCAAGAGCTGTATGATTAAGAGATACATGAAAGGTCATGGAATCCAACTTACATCCAGCTGGTGATGCTTGGAAAGTGTCCCTTCCCAAGTCTGTATCTCAGGGTGATTCCTTGATAATTGAAGATGACCAGAGCTGCCGTGGAAAAATACCTCGTCTGAGATCTGCTTGCAACAGAAGTGACTTCCTCTATGGGACAATACTCTCCAAGCACAGGCAGCTACTCAAAAAGAAAGAAAGAAGAAAAATTAAACTGCCTGTGGAAAGACTGACTGTGAAGTTGCGGTATAAGAGAGCAAATTTGAAACATGAGAAGATCCAAGGCAGTACAACATGATACAAGCAGAGATAAGACACGGACCAGGGGCAAGATTAGCTGTCTCTTGGTACGGACAGATGGGTTGTGTGGTAAAGAAGGCAGCTGTGGCTGCTGCCTTTATGTGTGTGCAGGGACCTGGCAGCTGTGCTCCTCTGCCTGCGAGACCTCATGCAGGGAGAGAGGACCATCCCTGCTCTGCATGTCTGGGTCCTTGACCCGAGGGGCAGCAGGGGAACCAGCGGTCAGCTGCAGTAGAAAAAACCCCTTGTCATCCAGGTTTTGGATGAATGTGGGTACTGCCTTGCCAATTCCTTGTCATTGCATAAATTTAATCCTGTTAGCAAAACTTCTGTTATTTAAGTAAGCTTGAACCTGGCAAACATACTAAAATATGTTATGTGTTCTGCATAATAACAGTGATTTTTATTCAAATGTATTTATCATAGACAGCAGTTGTAGAAAGGTAAGAACTTGCTATGGCCTATTCTGTTAATACAGATATATCTATCTTGCTGTAATGGAAAGAGGAAATCCCTTTAAAAGGCACCATTAATCCACAAAACCACTGCCTATGCTATGTTTTAAAAGTATATTGAATTTTAGAACTGCACTCAATTAAAATAAAGTACAAATTAAGAAATGGAAACCAGTTTAAGTCACAGAAAATAAATAGAATTCACTGGGTATGCAATTTGTCACCCTTTCTTTCGGAAAATTGAAACTGATTCAAGTCAGCTAATGACTAGGCCATAAAACTGTTCACGGTGTATTCCTCTACTGTAGCAGCATTAATGACTGTCTGCATCAATGAATTAAATCAGCAGAACAGAAAGCATGGACAAATAATTAAAATAAGCCCTGAACCCTGACTACTGGACATTCTTTATAGCTGACAGGTGGAATAGAGTTGTATATAATTCACCAAATACTCTTAAGTATTCACCTCATTTTTAGGGGTGAAAATTCTGGTTTTCTCCCAGCTAAATATTGTGATATGCAGGATGGGATCAAGTGTTTAAACCGAACCCAGATGGACAGGCTCTCCACTCTTTAAAAAGGATTTCTTAACCACAGAGATGTGTACAGATGGACTGAATGCATAAGTTTGATATTATCTCCTTTGGAAAGGAGGTAGAAGTTCTGTATGAAGCCACTGAATTCACTGGCAGTAAGAGAAGACAGAAACAATGAATATTTTAAACTCGTGCTTGAATCCTTTAAAAATCTTAATATGTGTAATTTCTGCCCAGACACAGTATAACTTCAATATTTCTCCTGTAATGTGCAGGTGCCATTGCACATTTGTTTCTTGGGTAGTGTAGAAAATAATCACTTTATGCTGCTTCAGTGCCTAGCGAGTACACAATTGAGTGAACAAATAACTGCAAAAAGCTACTTATGCTTGCAGTTTTTAAATCAAATCATATCAGCAGTGTATTTTCTGGTGAAAAAAAACCCCAGCAAACCAACAAACTAGTGAAAACATAATACTGTCATTTAACATGACAGCTCCAAATTTCTGGTATCAGTAAAGCCTAAGAACAACTTTCATAGAATCATAAAATGGCCTGGGTTGGGAGGGACCTTAAAGATCACATAGCTCCAACCCCCTGCTTTGAACAGGGACATCTTTCATTATACCAGGTTGCTCAGAGCTCCATTCAGCCTGGCCTTGAATACTTCCACGGTTGGGGCATCTGCAGCTTCTCTGGGCAACCTGTTCCAGTGCCTCACCATGCTCACAGTAAAGAATTGCTTCCTCATACCTAATCTAAACCTACTCTCTTCCAGTTTGAAGCCATTTCCCTTTGCCCTGTCACTACATGTCCTTGTAAAATGTCCCTCTCCATCTTTCTTGTAGGCTCCCTTCAGATACTGGAGGGTTGCAACTAGGTCTGCAGGCTAACCAATCCCAATTCTCTTAGCCTTTCCTCACAGGAGAGGTGCTCCATCCTCCTAATCAACTCTGTGCTTCAGCTTGTTGGTATTTAGCCAGGCAGACATGCATCAACCTTGATGATGCTGCCACTGCATTGGCATAGTGCATGAAAACATCCACTTGTTTTTAACAGAAAATAATTTTCTTTCTACGTGTAGAAACACACTACTAAGATCTTTTTTCCCAAGCACACTATAGAAGTAAAACAGAAAATCTGGTAATTACGGCAAAAATATGGGCAACGATTTCAGCTGTCAGTCATTCCTGGAGAAAAAATAAATATGGTAGAGACCGTGAAGCCGAGAAGGAAAAAATACCGGGATGCGTTCTATCCTGTTCCCTTCCCCTCATCCGTGGATGGAGCCGCAGNTCCCCCTCACCCGGGGATGGAGCCGCAGGCTCCGAGCCGCGCCTCGGGCACGCCTGGCTCTCCAGAAACGGGCAATTCCGAAGGAAGCCTCGTGCAGGAACACAGCTACCAGTTCCCCACGCAGATCGGGGCAGGATCACGCTCCAAAGCGACCGGGCGTGTTTCAGACTCTACCAACAGGTTTCCTCCCCAGCTTCCACGGGACGCGGCCGCGCCCGTCCCCG
>VYZT01032967.1:402-16156 GCA_013400735.1 Pomatostomus ruficeps | reverse complement strand
GCGGCTCCGTGCCCGTCCTCTTCTGCTTCTCGGTCTTCGCGCGGCCCTCCAGCGTGCCCCACGGCGCCGGCTACGAGCTGCTGATCCAGAAGTTCCTCAGCCTGTACGGGGACCAGATAGACATGCACCGCAAGTTCGTGGTGCAGCTCTTCGCCGAGGAGTGGAGCCAGTACATCGATCTGCCGAAGGGCTTCCTGGTGAACGAGCGCTGCAAGGTGCGCCTGGTCCCGCTGCAGATCCAGGTGAGAGCCGGCGGCGCCGGCCGCCACAGGTGCGCGTCAGGGCGGGCAGCCCCCGGCCCCTTCCCGGAGAAGCGGGGGATCCTGGAGCGGGCTGGGACCGTGGACACAGCCCCCGCAGCCCGCGCTCACTTGTTTCTCCGTGGAAACTTTTGTTTTCCTAAGGCGGGGAGGCAGGTGCGCTTTGCTCCACACGCGTGTGGTAACCGGGCTTTGCCTTCAGCGAGCCAGAACTCACTTGGGGTCGTGAATGGGAAAACAAGGCAGGTCGCTGAAACTGTCAGTGCTCTCCCTTAAATCGGGCGCCTGGCGCTAGCCGGCCTCAGCCGGAGGTAATGCTGCAAGGTGGAGACTCGAAGGGTGCCGGTAAAGTGGGCTCTACCAGAGCTCCGTGTCTTTACTTGTAGTTTGCCAGGACCTCTGTGTCCTTCTTTGCCTCAAAAAGCCCTTTCCGGTATACAGATTTATAGCTTGGTAGTTCCGTAGCCACAAACCAGGAAACCAGAGGTGCTCCATCCTCCTGCCAGATAGGTGCAGTTACAGAAGCTCTCCTCTGAGGATACCTTTGTGCCCTCTAGAGATTGGTGCAAGTTGTGCCGTAATCCTTCCACTCGAAACATATCGTTTCTTCCTTTCTCCATTATCAAAGAATTCAGCTTCAAGAAAAACAACAAACCAAAACAAACTCCAGTAATAAATCCCACATCATTACTGTTTTCATTCAGAACATTCTTTTTAAATTTATAATTAAGAAGTTTTAGTTTGTCTAGCCAACATTTCTAAGAAGTTGGAAAAGTGATGTAAAAGCTGAAACATTGCTTGTCTTCTCTTAATGTTTTCAAAAAGGGCTAATTCATGCTGTTTGTAAACTCTGCTTAATCATAGTGTCTTGTACCCGGAACCTCTCAAGGTGGCCTGTTTGCTTACACTGTATATCAAGGACACCTTTGGAATCTTTTGGTTTTTTCTTAACTTTATGTATGAAAAGAAAAGTTAAGAAGAGGAAACTAGTTTAGTAACTTACTATTTATTATTAACTCTCATCATATACACTCATCATATTCAGTTTAGAACTTTTCTGTTTCTGTGTTGTAAACAGAATTTGTGGGGGCCCAATCAGAAAAGCTGGAAAGGGACAGTCTTTCCAGCTTGCAGAAAGAGTTGGTGTGGGTGTTAAAGCAAGGATTTTATAAACAGAATTTGTGTAATCTGGGCATGTAGCAGTGTTGCAGGTCAGAATTTTGGTTCTCATTTGTGCATGCAGATCACTGCTCTGCAAAGAGCCTCTTGCAGATGCCTTCTGCACTGAAACTGTAAATGCAGCCCAAGCATTTGTAGCAGGATGTACGTCTTGGAATAAAGGTCAGTGTTGAGACAAGGAAGGATACATCACTCCCAGGGTGCAGATGCACCAAACAGCTTTGACTGCAGGGAGGGATTCAGGATGAACAAATATTTTATACATTATTGCCTATTTGACTGCCTGCCTATACCAATAGTGTTGCGGTTCTGTGACAATTGCAGCTGTTGATATGAAAAGGATATTTGTGGGTTTCAGCAGCTGTGAATGAGCAGAAGACATCTCAACCGAGATATCACAATGATGTCAGTCAGTTTGCCTTAAGCCAGAGACAGGTGCTCAGAGATCACTTGTTTGAGGAACATTTGGTATGATATAGACACAGCTGTGCTTTTTAAGACCTTTAGGACTTAGTGATGGGAATATTATACTTTCTGTATTTTCATTCAGGCATTGTCACTATTATATGCCCTTTTTCCCTGCCCTTCCTCCCTCCCTTCCACCCTTTCTCCCTGATGTTTTATCTGCAGTTAGACACAACATTGATTTGTCAACTCTGTGTGTTGTGGCATAGTCAGTTGAATCACTGTTTTGTATGTATGTTTCAAGAGGGACAACTTTTGCTCACTGATGTGATTCAACTTTAGAAAGCATATTTAGAAAGATATTTTTGGCTTAAAATTAAAATTCACAGATACTAGCATCTGTATCCCTAGACAATAATTTCAGTAGTTTTATATGTGTGTTTTGTGAAGTATGTTTATGCGTTTAGTTGGAGGTCAGGTTTTAACCTTTAGGGCAGCTAGTGCCCATCAGCTCTGGAGTGCTATCCTTCCGTTTTGATTCCTTTGCAGGCCTGGCATAGAAGGATGCCTCTTGATACAATAGCTCACAAAATGTCAGCATCAAGTGATGTTTGACTGGGCTGTTTCCATTTCCTGTCCCTGCAGCTGAGGGGGGCAGTAATCTCATGGAGAAATTGCCATATGCTGCCCTTGGAAAGCCACTCCATGAACTCAGTTCAAGGCTTGGTCTGTATGGGAATGTTTGCTCTCCAGTTGTTTCATGGCTTTGTGCCATCCTCGTGTATGTACCTTTGCTTGGTTTGGGTGTCCTGACACGAAACAGCCACTTAAGCTCTTGGTGGCCACAGGGTGTTAGGCAGGTTGGTGGAGTGCACTACTGTGATGTTCTGACTGGCTGCTGCACCTCTGCTCGCATCTCCTCAACCACAGACTTGCAGTGAAGAGGGACATTTCCTCAGGCCTTTCCCAACTGGATGGACTGAGTACTAGCTGAAAGGAGTCTTTTAAAAGTCTTTTAACAGAATAATAGTTATAGTTGGGGTGAGGGAATGCAGGACCATTTTAATCTCCTCTAAATACAGTTAAACAGTGCTACAAAATTAATTGTGTTTTGCTGTAATATTGTAGCTGCCTTTGGAGGAGACAAGTAAGGAAAAAGACTTTGGTGATATCCAAAGAAAAGACAGGTATAAGCACATTACAGCTGTGTAATAGAGGAGTTCAGGCAGCTTTCAAATACGTAACCAAGAGAGCCTATTTCACAGTTGCTGTCATAACTTCAAGGTGACTTCTCCTCAGCAGTACTTGTGCTCTGTGTTTACAAACAGGTGAACCTTAAGATGCTGAAGCTAAAAGGGTAGAGTTATTGCTGACATCATTACATAAAGCATCCTCTATTTCAGGATGTTTTTTGAGACAGGTTAATATCTCAGGTATATCTTTCTTGGGAAAAGCTGCTTGCAGAATAATATTCAACTGTTGCTGAATGATGAGGTAAATAAAATATAACCATTTATACACAGATTTTCACTCTTATTGCACATATCTGATATTGTTCAGATACTTTGGAACAAGAACTAACAGCAACTCGGGGACCCAAGTCCATTTTCTGAAGAACAGGAAAAACCAAAGCATGAATTGCAGGGGAGTTATTTAGGGTTTTTAGGGTGCAATTATAAATTTTGATGCATTAGTACATTCCTAAATAAATAAGTTTTTTTGAAAAGCAGCATGTGGGTCCTTAAAGAAGGGAAAAAGGGGCTGGAAATATTGAAAGAGGATTTCCCCCCTCAAATCCAGACTTCTTGTTTGTGTATCTTTACTCTGCAGCGAGCATTTTAGTAATTTTAAATTTTGCTGAAGAATTTTGTGCTACGTTAGTTATATGAACATCTTGTGTTTTTTGACTAAATCTGTCCTTTTTAAATACTGAATTGCATGTAAAAGGCTGCACATTGGCTTAGCATAAGATAAATATTTATGTTTCTAAATTGAAACACTTGTAACCTATTTTTCTCTTGAAATACATTAAACTGAATTTATTCAATTTTTTTTCCTTTGAAAGATAGGCAGCAAAGTACAACTGAATCTTACAGACTTCCTTTTAGAAATACAGGAGAAGAAAAGATGGTAGCTTCTTTTTGTTGTTGTCTTTTTTATGCCATTCTTGAAATACCATGGCTGCAACATCCTCCAGTCTGCCCTTTTAGTGGGTAACCTTGACGTGAGATTTCTGAGGTGACTAGTGATGTCAGATGGGATTATTTCTTTGCTTCCAGTTTCTTGTTCATTAAAAATACTGTGAGGAGATTTCATTTTGTACGTATCATGATTTCCTGGAGTTTGAACAGGGAAAGTACAGATAAAAAGCCAGTATATGTGAGTATTTTTGTAAAGCTGAACCTGATATTATAGTACTTCATCACAATCACGTTTTGTCTGATTAATAATAATCAGCAGAGATGAAGTAGATGTGAAAAATCACCTCTCCCTTCCCACCTAGGTCTTTCCTAGAGTAGGATTTAAAGCTGTATGTAACTCATGACAGCATACCTTTAAATCCTGGTCTGGACAAGGTCCTAGAGATGACTTCTTTAGCTGATAAAAGAGCTGCATCAGGTTATGTGGCCATTTGATGCACCTGTTCTGGCTGTGCTGTGGATAACCTTCAGCTGGAGGACAGAAAATCCTAACTGAGAGAAATGAAGTGCAACAAATGGAAATGCTTATGTACTGTTGAGGGGAACTTCAGGTCATTTGGGTTTTGATGGGGTTTTTTTACTTTTCTTTTGAGTTCACATTGCTTAATGTTATTGTGGCTGAGTAGATGTTACATTCAGGGTGGATTCATGTAGGGACTGTGTGGCTGCAGTGGCTCACAGTCCTTGCCCAGCCTGCCTGTTTGCAGTGAAATCAAGCAAGTGTTGATGTGCCAGCCCAGGGCTTGGTGTTTAGGTGTAGTTTTGCCCTCAGCCCAGCTCTTTGGGATGTAGCACTTGGGAAGTCTGGGTGATTTTCACTCTCAGGAGATGTGAAATGGAGGTGTCACATGACCCTGACACTGTGTTGTAGAAAGGCATTGAAAGCATGTGAGTAGTAGGGTTTACATGGCACACTGAAGAACCAGTAAACTAAACCTTTCCTTTATAGTCAGCAAATACTTAAATGAATTTATTTATGGACTGTGTTAGCTACTATTTATGAAACTTAATTTCAAACTGCTTTCTGCTACACTCTGCCCTTCCCACATCTGCTCTTCCAGGTAGCCCCAGCAAGTGTTGGCTCTTTGATCTTAGCATCTCTTTCTTCCAGTTTCCTCTTGTTCAGCCACAATTCAGACTGCAAGTTAATCAGAAATAAATATGAAAATCAATATATGAATTATTTGTGTTCCCTTTTGTAAAAGCTTTTATTTAGCAAATATATAGTTGACACAACTTTATTTTAGAGTGCTGCTGGTATGAATCTGAAGGCATAAATTAATTCATATGAAACCAACTTGACAATAAAGAAAAGCAGATATAGTGCTTTTGCTCCAGCTCCCTGTGATTTTTGACCTAAACATATGAGATTCAGTGGAAGTTTATAATAAGGATACTCCCTGGCTGCAGACAGTCAGTTTTCTTTTGCACTTCACTGTCAAATCAGAATAAAATTGAGTTGTGCTCTATAAATTGGCTACCAAATCCACTGGTTTTAATTATTCCATTGTCCTTGTCCTTGACAAAACTTAGGGCAAATGCTGTTTTTGCAGAAGATTCCAGGCTGGAAGGAACTGCTAGCATCTGAGGAAGTAGAATTCAGGTATTTCAGGACAAGCTGGAGAAACAGGGTACAGTAAGATGCACTTCAAAATGGAAATAGCAATGTAGAAATAATCAGCTACACAAATAAAAAATGAAGGAGAGTTCAAGGGATGATTTTTAAGTTTAAAATGCATCTCAGGAGTCTAAGTGTTATCAATTATGAAAAGAGCAAGTAGTGTACTGGAAGTACAAAATAAACAGGGCCTGAGAGGGCTGTGAATTGGCTGATATTTGAGGCCCGGCTAGAGCAGTGAAGTAGTATGTGCAGAGAAACACTGCTGTGATTGTAGTGTTGAGTGCCTCATTCCAGACTGCAATTTGAAAACTACCCCAGGGAGGACCATGAGAATTATTTGAGTTGTAGGAAGAAACACTAAAAGCATTAGACATATTTTAGAATAAGGAAGGGAGGAGGAGAAGGCCTAAAGGGAGACTAGGTCTGAGTCTTGAGGCCTGGTAATAGATTTTGCATATGATTATCCATGTGAAGGAGAATGGTGACGCTCTTGTGTTTCAAATTCACTGTGGACGTAACTGGAAATGACACTCTTGAATGGCTGTGCATGAGAAAACACTGAAAGGTAAAGGTAACAGAGCTGTGGGATGGGTTTTATAGGAGTTCTATGGCTGATGGGTCAGACCATGGTTATCTGTGAAGAATCCTTGTGGGTTTTTTGATCCTTCTGTAGGGGCAGACTATGCAGCTTCCTGATCTTCCTACTCTATTCACATTTGTTTCTCTGCTAAGGATGGTAGTGCCATCTGCGTTGGCAGAGGAAGGTGTGTACCAAGGCAGTAGATTAACTTCACACAGATCATTCTACAGTCCATCATGGCTTGTGGTCATTCAAAAAGATCTTTAAAAATTACAGAAGCACAGAATCAATTAGACTGTAAAAGACCTCTGAGGTGGAGTCCCACCCATGACTGAACACTGCCATGTCAGCTAGATCATGGCACCAAGTGCCACACCCAGTCTTTCCTTCAACACCTTCAGCGGCGACGACTCCACCACCTCCCTGGGCAGCCCATTCTAATATCAAATAACCCTTTCTGTGAAGAAATCCTTCCTAATGTCCAACCTAAACCTCCCCTGGTGCAGTTTTTAAAGTGATGGAATGATTTGTAGGAGAAAATAATATTCTTTGCTTGCCACATAAATGCCAAGACAAAATGACACATTTTATAAGTAGGAACCACAGTTATAAATACTGTCAATTCTAATTATTCTATTTTTATTGCTGAGTGGTAGGAAAGTTAAATGTCATGATTGACTTCTGTGATGGTAGTAAGTGCCAGAGTTGGAGTGGGTCACAGTAGGTGCTCCCTGTGGTGTTGAATTGTACATTAGTACTGCCTGCCAACAGCTCTTTGCATTGTTCAAGCCCTTAGATGGATGGTATTCAAGAACAAGGTGGTTACTTAATGTCCATCTTTCTTGGTCCCAGGCCTCCTTCATTACCTGGTATAGAGTTGGAGAAGTGTTATTTGGGAAAAATATCTAGAAGCTGCCTTCCCTAACCCCTTGATCAAATCAGCTGCTGCATTGCTGAATGCTGAAAGTCTCCAAGGAAGGAGATCTCACAGCTGTGCTAACCTTTTTCAGTGCAGCTGTATCTTCCTAGTGAAGAAGATTTCCCTAATGCCTGTTGTGATGCTTCTCTGTGTTCCAGTGGTCTCAGTGTTACCTCATCTGCCCTGTGGTTGTTACTGTGTTTGCCTCTGTAACTGCTTGTATTAACAGTGTTGCTGTTTGGCTCACAGGGACCATGTTTATGGCTGTTTGCTGCTTTGGCAGTAGTGATGTAATGAGTTCGAGAATTGAAGGAATTTAGCGTTTACAATTGTTAGCACACAAGTAATTTTCCCAACAGTTTGAATAGATCATTTCATATGTTTAAGCATGGCCATTATTATAGATTTTCAGCCTTGGTAATTGAGATCAACAGCATTTTACTCAGGAGACATGTGGTGAATCAGTGAAAGTTCTGGAACTAATATTTATGGATTTCCAATTCCTTTGTGGTGAGTGGCCACCAGGTGTCCACCAAGCTGCTCCACCTCTTGTCCTCAATAGAGAGGAGAAAATATGACAAGAAGCTTGTGCATCAAGATAAGGACAGGGAGGGATCACTTGCCAATTACAATCACAGACCAAACAGACTTGGGGAAATTAGATTAATATAGCACTAATCAGTAACAGAGTAGAATAATCAGAAATAAGAGCAAGTGTAAAAACACCTCTTCCCCATCCCTCCCTTCTTCCCACGTTTAGCTCTACTTCCAACTTCTCTACTTCCTCCCTTCCAGCAGCACAGAAGGATGGGGAATGGGGTTTGTGGTCAGTTTGTAAAACTTCACCTCAGCCACTCGTCCTTCTCACATGCTTCCCCTGCTCCAGCGTGGCATCCCTTCCATGGGATGTAGTATGTCATGAGCTTCCCAAATGTGCGTCCTTCCCACGGGCGGCAGTCCTTCACAAAGATGCTCCAGTGGGGGCTCCTCTTCACAGAGTCACAGGTCCTGCTGGGAGCCTGCTTCAGCAGGGGCTCTCCAGAGTCACAGCTTTCTTCAAGGCACATCACAGGCCTTCTTCAGGGCTCTGCTGTGGGGTCCTTGACGTGCTGCAGGTGGATCTCTGCTCCGCTGTGGACCCTCCATGGACTGCAGGTGGATCTGTGCTCCTCTGTGGACCCTCCGTGGACTGCAAGGGCACAGTTGCCTCACCACAGTCTGCCCCATGGGCTGCAGGGGAATCTGCTCCAGCACCTGGGACACCTCCTGCCCCTCCTTCTGCCCTGATCCTGGTGTCCGCAGGGCTGTTTTTCCCACATATTCTCACTCACCTCTCACAGCTGCTGTTGCACAGTGGGATTTTTTACCCTTTCTTAAATATGTTAGCACTGAGTTGTCACCAGCATTGCTGGTGTAGCAGATCAGTCTTGAATTCACCTGGCATTAGTGCTCTCTTGACATGTGGCTGTTTCTGGCATCTTCCCACAAAAGCCACCCCTACAGCCTCCCCTGACTACCAAAACCTTGTCACGTAAACACAATACATCCGCACTCTTCCAAAACACATTCTTTCACAGATTTTGTAATTTTGTTTCAGTTTAAAACGTTACAACCTCAGTTTTCAGAAAATGAATGGTATATATTTAATGGGTGTTTCCCAGAAACTCTTTTTCAATTCGATTTATCTGTCTGCTGAAAAGCTCCGGAATGGATGTAATTTCTCTTGAGTTGCCTTACAGCTAAGAGATAGTATGTAGCTCTTTTCTTTCCCTCTAGCTTCCATCTGAAGCCCTATACTTTGGTTTTACAGGTAGTGCAAGTAATTTATTTATACAAATACAAAGCACTATTTTGAAGTATAAGAATATGAAGTATATGATTTATTTTTCTTATCCCTTCCCTTCTACCCCACTTGGCAGTCTGTATGAGGGAAATTCTCAGAGATTATTTTTGTCATTAAAATGTATTCAGTTCAGTTTCTAATATTTACAGTCTTCTCTGCTTTTATTCTTGCCTTTGGACTTTCATCAGACTTGTGCTAAAAGGTGTCATAGAGAAATCAAATTGACTGCGCAATGGAAGTGTTAAAAATGTGTACATACAATATTTGAAAGCAAGTGGAAGTCTGAATTTTTTTTTTTTAACTTTAATTTATCCTGAGTCTCTATCAGTTCCAAGAGTTGTGGATTTAAAACTGATTTTAAAGTTTGTGATTTTGCTTTTGGTACTTTTTCTTTTTTTTTTTTTACTGTACTTTAGGCAATATATTCCACTGCCTTCTCTGGGTCAGAAATTTCCATGTACATTTATGTTTACTTGTGCTTCCCACCTAATAAAATCTTGATTACATATTGATGATTATACCATACTGTTCAGGATCAGCTATGAACTTGAATTTAGAAACATACAAAAAACATTCCTTCTATTTTGACTCAAAGTGACGTAAATCTGTTATCTAGCAGAGGTATTGCACTCTTTCTTATTCTGCTGCATTTCTGAGAGGTGTCCACTGCCATGGAAAATGTTACCTTTATTTAATTTTTTTTTTTCAGATTACTACTTTGGGCAACCTGACACCCTCAAGCACTGTTTTTTTCTGTTGTGACATGCAAGAACGGTTCCGGCCTGCCATCAAATACTTTGGTGATATCATCAGTGTGGGCCAACGACTGGTATGTTTGCTCTTTTTTTTTTTTTTCTTGTACTGAGTTTTGATCGCTCATTGTAAACTATTATTTTATATACAGTCTAATGATTACTTAGTGTTAAGTAATAACAATGTTATTATTGTTCTTTAAAAATTTCTTTTTTATGTTTTCCTCTCTGTCCCCTTGCAGCTCCAAGGTGCACGGCTCTTGGGAATTCCAGTTATTGTCACTGAACAGTATCCCAAAGGTCTTGGCAGCACTGTGCAAGAAATTGATTTAACAGGAGCTAAGCTTGTGCTTCCCAAGACAAAATTTTCAATGGTGCTGCCAGAAGTTGAAGCAGCATTAGCAGAGATCCCTGGAGTCCGCAGTGTTGTCCTCTTTGGAGTAGAAGTAGGTACCTCGCCATTCTCACAGTGGTTTATGGTAACATCTGCTGGCCCTCAAAGGGGGCATCGCTTTCTGTAATTAAAAAAAACAACTCAGTTTATATTACTTGGAGCTCAGATATCCTCTGCAGGGTAAATTACTTTTGTATTGTCTTCAATATTATCTCCCAATAAAATTTGAAATTAAATACTTGTAAACTAAAGGCAGTTGTCCCAATCTTAGCTGGCATTTAAACACATACTGAGTTCCCTAGCAAAGCCAGGGGTAGGAAAATATGTATTTGAACTCTAATTAATTATGTACTCCAATTTGTGACTGTGTTACTTTCATTTTATAATAATGGTTTCTTGGTGGCTTTTTTGCCATTGATTTCCCCGCTGTAGACTCATGTCTGCATCCAGCAAACAGCTTTGGAATTAATTGGCAGAGGTCTGGAAGTTCATATTGTAGCTGATGCCACCTCGTCAAGAAGTATGATGGACAGAATGTTTGCTCTTGAGGTAAGTTTCTTATCAAGGCCTTGTGTTTGTATGTTAAGTTTTCTGCTTATTGTAAGCTAACAAGGAATTTCTAAGGACAAAGTACAGGATAAATGTAGATTTGAGAAGGGGCGAGTGCTCTGGTTTTTAAAATAGCATTGAAGATGAATTACTGCCTTTTTTTCCCCCTTAAATTACGATTTAGTATGCATAACCCAGTTTAGGATGTTTGGAATTTAAAAGTGATTGTTTCATGCAATATAGTTTACTCTGTATAAACATTAACATTTTAGCATATCCCGTTATGTTATCACTACAGCAGAGTAAAAGTGCTCTAAAACTTTTGGCTTTGTTGTTCCAAAGAGTATTTATTCAGGTGTTGAAATTCTTGAAATGCAATGAAATATAGTAAGTGATCCTGTTCAAAGCTCCTTCTTGGATGTCTGTCCCTCCTTCTGCTTTTCCTCATCAGTGCAAATTAAAGCTTAATCGCAAGACCCTGATTATAGCAAAGATTTCCCTCCCCCCTGCTTTTAGGAGCTTAGTCTAACTAAATGTTGAGAAAGTGGAGATAAATATAACAAGAAGATTTAAAAGCACATACAACTGTGTGGTAGCAAATTCATGCGAATGATTTTTTGTTGGTGTACTCCTAACTTGCCTAGAGGCATCACTGTTGGAAGTCAAAACCTGATATATACATTAAGTATTACAATTTTTGCCTCAGGCCCTAACAATTATTTGGAAGTAGAAATTAATAATAACTACAGAATGTTATACTTTTTCATAGATTTTGAAAAGACTTAATTTCTTAAAGGCTAAAGAGAAATCCCCAGCATATAGTGATTGATGAAACCCGTGACTTTGATTAAGTGGAAACCTAATGTCAACTGTCACATAGAGCATAGGGACACACACAGACTGAAATGACTGAAGTCATGGACTTCCCAAATCAATGTGGTGCAGCAGCCATAGGAGACAAAAATAAATACAGAAAACCTGAAATCTGTTTGCCTTTTTATGTGTGTTTTTGTACGTTTATCACTTACACTGTGTCTATAAGCGTAGAAATTGGGCCAATGTAATAAAGATTAAAACAGTGACTAGATAGCTTAGCTTTGCAGTCAAAAAGGTATTGATCTTAAAAGTGTAATTGCTTGCAAAAGCTGTAAATTTTTCAGTTCTGGGTAACTTTTTAGTATGCCTTTGCAATTCTTTCTCAGGAAGCAAAAGAAAATGTTTTGTTGTGGTCCCTTATATTGTCAGTCATTACAATATGATTCGGGACACACGTGCTGTCCCGCGATGTTGAGCCAGCAGTGGCACCTTCCCTGCTGCCCTTGGCTGCACATAGCAACATCGTCCTCTTTTTGTGTTAAGGAGCCTCGCTTGAAAGTGCCGCTCAGGGATGTGGGCTAGAGCAGGCAAGACATGGTCAGGCTAGGGAGGAGGAGACCAGGAGAAAGGGACGTGTATTGGACATGTACTTAATCCTGATTGACTGTGGAATTACATTTCTTAGGGAAACGGGCAATGTACCAAAGTGTTGGGTAATCCTGCTTTAGTTTCACCATAGAGCTCACAGTTCCTAGTTACATTCTTTTAATAAGTTAGTCTAGTATTGTCTCTTGTGCAAATTTGTGCAAACTGGTGAGCTGAGGTAAGTTTTATTGATCAGGGTTCCTGGACCGTTTCCCTTACCTTTCTGGGAAGATTAGTGTAACGTTTGCCTTTTCACAGTAAGAAAAGCCCTTCTCTATTCCCAGTGACCTTTCAAGAATAATTAAGAGTGACCTTGCAGTGATAACAACTAGCTTCCTCAGCAACCTCAAATAACTCCCATCTGGTCCCACCTGCCCCTTCAGTTCTCCACCTTTCCCATCCCATAGCTTGTGTTTTGATTGTGCTGTTGATGAATATGCAAATATCTGAGTAGGTGTACTAGGAAGTGCAATTTGACTTAATTGATAACGAAAGCTTTTATGTCTGCCTGTCTAACAGGTTGTCTCCACTTCTGTTGTGTGCTTAAAACTAACAGCAGGCAACAACTTGTAGTTAAAAAAATCCTCAGAAATCAAAAAAATCTTGAAGTTTTCACTGATGAAATAACTCAGCCCAACATTTCAAGGCTGTGACTGTTCTGAATCTCTTCCCTGTCTGATGAAGGTGTCTTATGCCACTGCTTGGTCTCAGATTGAGACATCTTAGTCTGCTCCTGATGGAATTTTTTTCTGTTCTTCGTCTTTTCTGCTTGTTTCTGCAGTGTGGATGCAACATACTGTTGATACTTTTCTTCTTCTTAAATAACAGCATTCTAATAAAACTTGTGATTTCCTTGGAAATCATCCAATATGCTTAGCAAATGCATCTCTTAATTTCTGCTGATCTGAGATCTATAAAAATTATATCTAGTCCTAGAAAAGGTATAAGCCAATGACAGCCTCTTTGACATGTTATGTTTTACTTTTAAAGAGAAGGTGTTCTCTTTTTTCAATCAACATTTCACAGACGGTGATGATTTTTTGAGTCTGGGTTTTTTTGCATCCATAGTAGTTAAAACCAAAACCTTTGTATTCTTGGAGAAGCTCATGTTGAAAACATTGCAATTATATTTCATTTTAATTTTCATATTTTTCTTCTTTTTTGCACATGTGTGAGGTTTAACAAATATGGTTGTACAGAGTAGGAGAGCTGAGGAAGGTAGCTGCTTTGTTTCAGCTTAAGAGTATTGCAAGGCTTGTTGTTGTTATGGCAAGCAGGAAGCATTGACTTCAGTAAATCGAGCCTTGTTAGGTTGTTACGTAGACTGTTGTTACATGTACTTTACTGGTTGGTCCCTTAAAATTAACAACTTTCCCCCATCAGTTGTTTTGTAACTGAACAGTTGGAAAGTTTGGAGCTTCTCTTTGCTTTAGGGAATTACAAATGAAACCTTTAAGTACATATCTCTATTCTCTGCCACTTGCCCTCCCTTGGCTCATTCAGGATCCCATTAGATTTGGTGGAGCTTGCAGCTGAGTAGAGGATGATGGAGGGGGAGCTGACTCCATGAAGAGTTTTACTGCCAAAACATCTGTATGATGGCTGGGAAGATGAAGGGGGGCATGGGTTGGTCAGCCTTTGCTGAAGATAACGTTGCTATGTAAGCAACAACCGCAGTTTTAAAAGTACAGTTCCTTTACAGCAAGTCCTTTGCCTTGGGCTGTGTGAAACCCAAGCCCTGTTGAGATGCGCTTACAAGATATAGCAGACCTCTTTTGGTTTTGCTGTCTTTGCAGCTATGCATTTTACCCTGTAGCCTGTGAGAACTAACTCTGGAATTATTGTCTGTAATGAAACATCATTTTAAAATAGCTGCTGTTGTGCCAGTATGATTTATAATGTCTGTAGAAGAGATTTTCTTCTACATTTCTTCTAGATTTTTCCTTCTGTCTCCAGAGATTATTGCTACTAGTGCACTCTGTAGTCCAAAAGCTGAAGTAGTAGTACATAACAAGGACTGAAAGAAAAATTGTTATAATTTCTTGCTTAATGCTGCTAAGTTGGACCTCGCTATTTTATTTTTCCCCAGGCCTTTCAAATCTGCATGAGAGTGAAGAAAGCAGTCCTCTAGATCATGCAGGGGGAAGTAGTTGTTACTAAGACATGTGGGGCTGCTGCCTATTAAATCTGACTTGGAGAAGGAATCCAGTTCAAGTAGAAAGCCTTATTTATAATCCAGGGCAGCCTTTTGCCATAGGAAAGTCTAAACCCAGTCAGTTTTCATCCTAGCTTTATAAATGATACCACTAAGAAATGCTAGAATGGAATTGGCAGTACTTCTGTTAATAGGAGATGTTTTTAAAAATGCTATCCATCTTTTTTTACAAAATTCACATTTGCAAATATTTTACATTATCTCCTCTCTGCTCTTTTCTTTTTCAGCGACTTGCACGTACTGGAATTATAGTTACTACTAGCGAAGCGATATTGCTGCAGCTGGTAGCTGATAAAGAACATCCAAAATTCAAAGAAATCCAAAATCTCATTAAGGCAAGTGCCCCTGAGTCAGGGCTCCTTTCCAAAGTTTAAAGCAGGCGTGGAGGAAGCAGATCTCACTGTCCTCTTTAAGGAGGAGGGAAAGCTATAAGCGCACATGTACACCTTCTTTTGCTCAAAGTCTGGTAGGAGTGTAGAAATAAAAATTGACATACTCATGCTTGCCTTAGCAAAATTGTCTGGTTATTTGTCTGGGTGCCAGTGTGTTCTGTTTAGTTACAGCTGTCAAAAGTTTTGGGTACCATAGGTCTCTTTCGTTGTCAAATTTCTTTATTTAAAAAAAATAAATTAATGGAGGTGCCTGCTAGTCCATACTATACACTGATTGTAATAGCTTAAAAAATGCATATTTCTGTGACACCTCTTGATTGTGTGCTTTGCAAGTGTTCTGTGATGTCCTGTTTTATTTTTGTATTAATAGAAGATAATTACATATTGGATAAGTGTGATGTGATACGCTTTAATGTTCTATGTAAATGAAGTATTTTATTAGGGCATAAATTAAAACTGAGCAAGATCTATAAACTACATGTGTGCTTTTGTTCTCTAGGATAAAAATTAAGCACTTTGCTTCATAGACAAGGCACATAAATCAAGCAGAGCTGATGTTGGGTTGCCCTAGGTAGCTGAAGTCTGCATCATGACTTTTGATTATACTGAAATTGACTGCCCAAGGCTGTACTTTACTTAAGTGCATACAAACAGAGGACTGTTGTGTAATGGGTTCTTTATAAACAACTGGTGTAAACTCCTTCAGAACTTGCAAATATTGCCAAAGCTTTAAATTGGAAATGCTAAGGATGTTTAAAAATGAAACTTTTCAGGTTTGAGTACTAAATCTACTAATATGTTTAGATTTATTTTGATTTGTTTTACCCCCAGTTTAGTTATATTGAATAATTCTATTCAATTTACTCAAGAGGACTCTGAAAGAAGGATCAGCTTCTCTGGTTTTTGCGCTTTTTTTGTGGGCTATAGTTGGGTGGAGTTTGAATAATCTGGCCTACAAGTATTCTTCAGAAAAATAGCATCTT
>VYZT01032966.1:43174-69792 GCA_013400735.1 Pomatostomus ruficeps | reverse complement strand
ACAGTTTAATAGGACAGATAGGACAGAAAAGGATGGGATAATAACAATAATAAAATTAGAATGCAGAAGACAAGTGACTGCTCACCACCACCCAACACCCAGCAGCTCCTGAGCAGCAGCCTCTGACCACTTCCCTCCAGATCATATGTTTAGCATTCTGCCCTATAACATGGAAAAGCCATTGGCCAGTTTGGATCAGGTGACCTGGTTGTGTCTCTTCCCAGTTTCTTGTGCTCCCCAGTGTACTAGCTGGTGAGATAGTGAGAGAAGCTGCGAAGTCCATGACTAAGTGTAAAAACTACTTAGTGACAACTGAATCATCAATGTGTTATCAACATTATTCTCATACTAAATTTAAACCACAGCATTATACCAGCAACTAGGAAGAAAATTAACTTTTTCCCAGCCAAAACTGGGACAGTAGTTGAATGCAGAAAAGCTTCTCCTTCTTGGTTGACAAATTAGAAGTAAGCCTAGAACACAAGGGTGACTAGATGACCTTAGTCAGGATAACATTTTCTCACATCCTATTCTTGTACGTTTACATGCTCTTTCTCTTGTGTTGTTCTTGATTTCTCCCCTCCCTAGCAGAAAGTAAAAAGCTCTTTTCTGATGCCTTTTTGGCTTCTGGCTCATCAATCCTGCCCTGAGGTAAGCAGGTCATAATTATGGCCTTCTTATGAGAGAAAGGCTTATGAAGTATATTTTTAAGTGGTTTCTGAAGGCTGTGTGGTAGATCTTTGTCTCCAGGGCAGCCCACTTCAGCCCCGCCTCACAGTGCCATTAACACAGAAGCCATAACTGCCCATTTCTTGGGATACTCAGGGAACACAAAATCGAGGAATATGTATTTCAAATGGGGAGTGGCAGCTTCAATGCCATTTGCTTCATTGGCTTGTTACTGGCAATCTTTGATTCTGAATGTGTGAAAAATTGGGTGCAAAATGCCACAAATCATTGCTAAAATATTTATGAACACGAAGATGTAATGATAAGGTTTCTGATGCTGTTATCATGATGAGTAACACCGTGTATGCGACCTCAGCACAGCTCACTCAGTGCCACTGTAATTTCTGTTCAAAAATTATTCATCCCAGCAGAAGGTCATGCCATCTCAGTGGGTTGTCATGAATTTCCCAGACAGTGTGTGAGCACATGTTTGGATTTAATGAAAAAAGCCCACTTCCATAAGTTAATGATAGAGGTTGTTACAAGGTCTAAGCAAAGCAATTATTTTATACTACAAGCCAACAAAATATTCTCTTTGTTTGTTTTTCTCAGAGTTATCCTTGACTCTCGAAGCTGGAAGACAGCTACAGGCAAGAGGGCAGCCAAACTAGTTAAAGAGGAGCTGCAATTAGTTTCAAGAGCCCCTCTGAGTAGTATAGGGAGTGCATGAACACCCCTCCTGAGGCTTTGGTGAGGAATAAGGTACCCGTCTATACATTTTAAACAGGATCTGCCCCCAAGTTCACCTGCTAAATCAAAGGCAAGTTCTAGTGGGAAACAAGCAGGAAATGAGACAATGCCAAAGAAAAGGTTATAAAGGAAACTTTGGGGGGAACAACATGAGCAGCCAATAACCAGAGACCACATTTGTCTGATGGAAATCCAGTGAGTAAGATTTATCTTTCCCAGACAGTGCTGAAGAACAAAGAGAAAACTGAAATGCTTAGAGATATGCAGGAACTGGGAACACAGGTTTTCAGCATGTGCAGGGAGGAACCCAGCAAAAAAGAGAAGGCTTCTTGCTATACCCGGAAGTTGGAGCAAGCAGAGAGAGAGAAATATGCTGTTGTGTTATCCTTTTGCTGTGCATAGAAGAAAAGTTTTGTTGAAAATAAACCTTTTTCTTCAGAGATGCTTTATGCAGATGTCAAACACTGGGGCTGTTGTGCTCACCCAGACAATAAAAAGGCAGAAATGACCCCCAAAACACATACTAAGAAGGTTCAAACTAAGTAGAGTCACTCTGGCTTAAATGCAGACTGCTTCCTCACCCTGATGGATTCATCATGTCTTGCTTCTTCTCCTGCTCCAGCCTTCACAGGTGAAATGGGTACAGAGGTGTCCAACAGCAGCTTGAGATCTCTGCACCCTCTCCACAGGTTCTGACTGTTTCTCAGAGGAATCACTAGCTCAGCTCATGAAATGGATTCATTAGGTTGGTTGGTTCTCCTGCTGTTCCTGGTACTGGATTTCCTGACACTGCCAGCTCTGCAAGAGTAATGAGGCTGATCCCCTGAGGAAGCTTCCACAGCTGTTGATGGCAGCCTTCCTCACAAGTCCAGTGTCAGGCTTCCAAGGGAGAAGAGAGGACAATAGGTGGAAAAGGAAACTCAGGAAGAAAATTTTATTTTTTTTTTTTTTTTAAAAGGTGGGGGGAAAGAAAGAGTAAAGGAGAGAGCAGAGAGAGTTGTATGAAGAGAGACTAAGAAAAAAAGATAGCATTCCATTTTACGTTTTAGTCCTCTTCTTTATCTCCCACTAGTTTCTCTTTAAATATTGCAGAGTTTCTGTGACACAGAATAGCCAACACGATACCTTTGTGCCTTCGCACTTTCAGACGTAATGCCTGAGACCTGTATTTTTTTGTCATGTATAACCAACTGAAAATAAGAACAGTATGACAGAAGAAGTAGGATAGGGTGTGTGTTTTGGTGCAATAGTCTTGGAGAATGTGTAATGCTTCCAGACTGTCTTACAGAAGCCTGGAGTGTCACATTTGCTCGTCAGTCATTTTTTAGAAATTGACTACAATGTGGCCCTTCTTTTGTCCAGAAAACCTATTGTAATAACTCTTCCTTTCCCCCCCGCCCCCCCCAAAGTTTTTGATGTGGTGTGACATGGAAGAAATAAACTTATGTCTGCATTGGGAGCACATGGGTACCATACAAGGTGGAGCACACACATACATGCAGAGTGCAAAGCTGGTCCTGGATAACTCTGCCTGAATGTCACCATCAAATGCTTCTTAGTGCCCCATTTCAACTTAGACTGACTAAGTAGTCAAAAGTCTGATTTTATTTATTTTTATGTAAATCTAGCCAATTTTGTTGTGGTACATGTAGTTACTCCAAAAATGAAAGTAGAAGAATTTCCTCAAAATTTCACCCAGAAATATTTCCAGCTGAGATGAACATAATATAGTTTAAAAAGTTGACTGTAACATTAGGTTGTGATGCCCATAAAAATTACTTTTAATTCCTTTCTTTGATCTTCAAAGTCGGTTTGTCATTGGTGTATCTCAGGTTTTGTGTTCTCTTCCCAGTATTGATTACATACTTAATTTCCAGTAGATTAAAAGGTTTATTCTTGTTAATCTGTTTTCTACTGGTTTAATGGATTTGGACATAACAAATTCAGAGATGATGCTTATTCTCAGACCCTAAAATATGTGCTTAAAAGTATATAAAACATTCTAATCACACTGCTCCATAATTCCTAATTAAAAGTTTATTTTTCCTTGATGTAAAAAGGGAAGAGTTAAATATCAGCATTCATATCAAATGAACTTTACTTGAGCAAATTTAGCACAGATTTAAATAATGAGATATGTTACACTTCAGTGAAAAATGATCAGAAAACTGGTGAAAATTGCAAAGTTGGGCAGTTTATTCTAATTTGGCAATACTGGTCATGCAAATCCAAGTCATTTGGCAAAGGTGATGTCAGAGAAAAGCTCCTGATAAAAACTGCTGCTATTCAAGTTGATATAAAACAAGCACAGTAAATATAGTGCCATGTATTGCTTGAACAAAGCAGGTAATATCTCAGAATTTACTACATATCTCAGTTCATATCTTAGGAGATTTACTACAAGCTTACTGGAAGGTTTGTAGCTGTAACCTGATAGGATGCACAACCTTCCATTCTCTAAGCATTGTATGCCTGAGGGAGGTTTTGTTGCCTTGAAGAGATTTTATCCCAACTGGTACCAGCTTAAGTGAAAGAATCAAGCTCTGCATGTAGACATTCTGCTGGTTAACTAAAAACCTGAGAGGAAAATTGGATGATGGCATTCATTATATTTTCTCCACCCCTAAGATGTTGCAAGATATGATCAAATGCAATGCAGGATGCTAATCTTATTTGCATATTTTCCCATCATTTTATTCAAGACGCTGGAAAAAAAAAGTTGCATGAAGCAAGTATTGCTTTTTATGGATGACAAATGTAAACTATTTTAAGGTGTGCTCAAGGACAGCTCTGTTCATTTCAGACTTCCTTTGGTGGTTCAGGCTTTGCAGTTTTTTCAGCCTCAGTTGTTATGCAGGACACTGAAAGCTATTGAAAATTTCATAACATTTGTACTTGAGAGACATGAGAGTGTAGTAGTACAAGTGTGATTACTTTGATTTAAAATATATTAATGCTACAGATTATTTTTTAAGTGCAATTCATTTCTGGCTTACTTGTGATGACTTGCAGAGTGGTTAATTACTGCTTGGAGGCAAAAATTGTGGCATGGAGGTCATTAAAAGAAAAGAAAGATTTAGGGAATGCAAAAAAAGGTAGGGTTTTTTGGTTTTTTTTTTTTTAGATCTGGTTACTTTGTCCAGAAGGAGATACATTTTTATAGCATGCATAAAGCAGAAATATTTATCTTGAAGCAAAACCAGTGTTTTCCTTTCTGTTTTTAGAACCAACCATTTTATTGCTCTATAATATTGCTAGACAGATCTTTCATTGTTACTAGTTTCTATTACTGTACTTTCCCTGCCATTGAACTGGAAATTTTAAGGTTATTTTTCTTAATATTATAGGTAATTCTCAGCTCTTCCTCAAATTATGTTGATGATACATGAAAAAATTTCCTGAAGAAAATGTGGTGAAGCTATAAGAAAAATGGGGGGAAAAGCTAAATATTTTTTATGTTTTAATTGCATTAACCTCATATCCCCTCAAAATAGTCTTGAATTTGACACCTGCCATGTAAATCCAGAACATTTCCTCTCATCCACATCATGCCTAAACTTGACTGCCTTCCATTTCCCAGGAAACCTATAAGAAACTGGTAGAAACAAAAGCACCTTGCAAAATCTGATCCAACAAAGTGAGTCAGGTTTTTAGGTGAGCACTCCAGCCTAACCATAAACCAAGCAAACAAATTTGCTATCTCAAACATCTGATTAGAAATGGGATTTGCTACTGCCTGCCTGCAAGCTGGTAAAACACAGAGGCAGAGAGCAGGACTGTTATGTCAACTTAGATAATGGAAACTAAGCGAAAAGCATTTTCTCAAACATATGGGAGCCCAAACAGCTTATTTTTTAATGGGAAACATAAATCCTCATGTTTCTTGGAGTAAAATAGAGGTGTTGAATTTCGAGAATTTAACAAGAAAAAGTGTGTTCCTGGTTTAAGTGCTCAGACTCCTACCCAGAAAAAAATCCCTTGTAGCAGATATTTATCACTCTACCTGGATTGCATGCAATTAACAATCAGCTTTTTTTTAAAATTTGCTTCATACAAAAAGGTATTTTTCTTCATCTTTTTCTATTTAATCCAAAGTTTAAATCAAGATGGTTGACAATGGCAGAGAGCCCTGCCTTCATCCCAGACGAGCTGTTTGTTTCCCAGAATTCCATCTACCAAGAAGTCACTTTCCAGTGTGCTGGGCCATAGTCCATCCTCAGTAAACTGAAGCAAAAATGAAGCCATTGGAGATTTACCTGACTTCTTGATATCTCAGAGTAGTCCCTTTTTATTAATTTGATTAATTTAAGGGTAAAGCCTTTATGAAAAACTGGGTTCTAACAGGCTTTGCAATAGATTTTGCTTTAATTAGGCACTTGCCTCTCACATGAGAACATTTCTACATTGCTAGGATCTTTCTCACTGCTGGCAAGGGTTCCTCAGTTACAGGATTGTTTTATGTGCATGTGGGATGAGCTACATATATTATGAGTTCTTATTTTACCTTTTCTCCACATATTTTATATGTACCTTACTATCACCCAGGAATGACCATACCAGGTCATATCAAAAGTCCAGTAGCTCATTCTCCTCTGTGATTGGAGCCAAAAGTAGATGCTTAATATAAAATTTAAGATTTAAGGACAGCATGGAGCATTACATCCCCATTATACACTCTCCAATTTTCTGTTACTTTGAGAAATCAGCATGACTTAGAAAATACAGATAAATGCACACAGAGGACTTTCAGCCATTAAATTTGTTTTAATCTCTGAACATTCCAGACTTAGATGACCTGCAAGGATGAGAAAGTGGCAGCTCTCTGCTGCCACTATGGGAGAAAGGGGAAGAGCTAACTTGGGCATACTTTATTTATGTAAACTAAATTCAGCCAAATATATGTACGCTTCCTGTTGTATTTTTAAAGGGATATTAAATGGCACATGAAAATATATTTCTTCAAGGGGAACTGAGATACACCCTGCAACCACATAGCACCCCAAAGCTGCACTCCCATGCACCCAAGAAACTGTAGGCAAGTGGGAAAGAAATACCACCAGTATGTTACATCAGATTTTCACTGTTAAGTTTCTAATGCCTTGAAGGTGAAAAGATCAAGAAGAAAAACATTTCCACAATCACTATTACTAGTTTACTTGACAGATTAAACTGAATTTCCTTGAATTGAATTATGTGTTCTGATCTGGTTCATAGACTAAGACTTCATTATATTCTGATTTCTGCCTCCAGAGCTCATCTTCCAAACATGTAATTTTAATAAAATTATTTTTCTCTTTTTGGTGTGAATACCTCCCACTGACTGTCAAAACCATTCCTTACCAATTATAGTTCATACTCTCAGAGGTGCATGAGTTGTTGTGTTACACACACACAAGTCTTTATCCCGCTTTCCCATTTTTACACACACCTTTTATTTCCCTCCTCCTCCTCCTCTCTTTCTCTTCCATGCAGCTCTGAGGGGACCAGTTCCATCATTAAAACCCAGTGATGACGCACAGGGAGGGGACAGAGTACAGAGCACCAATCTAATGTATGATGGACACGCACGTGTGCAGCCTCAAGAAGCCCATGCTCAGCTGAGCAAATGGCTTCACAGCACGGCTGTCAGCCAGAAACTAAGATTCATGTTTGGCCAGAAACAAAAAAGGTAAAAAATATGGAACTATGCTTTCTGCATGTAATTCAGTATATTTGGATTAAGCCAAGAGCTTTAAACAGCTCTTAAATCCAGATGGTGAGAACATTAATGTATGTATTGATGTAGAATTTTGAACAACAAACCCAACAACATACAACTGTTTCAGTTCAGGAGATGTGCTGGAATCCCTCAAGTTTTCATTTTCTTCTTCTTGCCTTGGCCCAGGAAGCACAGGGCTGGAACTCAGAAGGCGAAGCTTATTTTGTTTGCTTGGCATGAAATTTACATCTATGTCCAAATGATAATTTTTATTTATCAAATATGGAAAGAAGAGAGATACTCTAAAGCAGAATATATATATGCCTGTAAATTCTTCAGGGATTACACAGGGGGTCTGCCGGGAGCCTTTAAACTCTGTTATTATTAGAATAATTTCATAGGCCTATATATCCAGCTGCCCACTCTAATGATTTTATGGAGAATCTCCCAGTAGCAGACACAACATTCTCTTCTGGCATCTGGAGATTACATGACAATTTCTACTTTCGTTTATAATGAAAAAAGCTTCCAAGCTCACAAAGATGTTGAAACCAGGAACAAAAATAAAAGCAGCAAATAAAAAGACCACATTTTTTTTAATTGATTTTGAAGTCTGTCTCACCAGAGTGTGAAGGCGTCCCTTATGATTTCAGGCTGGTGATTACTGCAAGCAGTTAAGGCTTAGCTCTGAGGCTGGCTCTCACCCCTGCAAATTTGTACAGAGCTGGGATTTAGGATCTTGGCTCTTGGTCTGACTAATCTAGGAAATAAAAGACATGTAATAAGGAAGAAAGTACAGCTAGGGAACAAGACATCTAGCACTTAATGAGGGACAAAGCCAGAATGAGGGATGAGCCCTCAGCAGAGACAGAAATGGTATCAGTATCTTGGTTGCAGTACACCTGGCTGTGGTCCTCACCAGCCATTAATCGTTTTGGGATCCTTCAAGATAAAGGGACTTCCCTGAGTACCAGTTAAGATTACTGAACCATGCAGATCTTTTTTCACAGCTGGATGCCCTGTTGCCCACAGCTAGTGCTGCTTGAAGCAGTGCTCATTAAAGCCACCTGCCAATGCAACTGCACAAATCAGCCAAATGCCAGGACTGAAAGTGTGTCTAGGCCTTAAAATTATTTTCTTTGCAATTTAAATTAGATACATCAACCTAATGTTTGATGTCCTTAGTGACAGTTTGAAGGACATCCCAAAAAAAAGAAAACCCTGTCCAGACAACACTGGCACTTTATACATTGACGATAAGTCTCCCCATATCTTAATTTGCAGTATGGGGGAAAATAGCAAAACTTTAAGAAAGGCAATTAATTTCTACACGGATAAGAATCTCCTTTGTAAAACAGAAAAACATTTCACTCTTTTCAGACTAAAACCATTTTGAAAGAGCTTATCTCAAAACCCTTTTCCCCATTTCATTAAGTGCCAAGATTTTATCAGGCTGAGTCAGGTGAAGACCAAGGGGCAGGAGAGCCCTTCACAGAGGAGAGAGATGAAAATGCATACTTCCTTTCACCCAGTTTGAAGTAAAAGGGAGTTGGCCTGGTTTTAGCCTTCCTTTGGCAGTTTTAGCATTTGCATGTCTAGGAGTGACCTCTTTCCTCCTTCACAGAGAGTGCTGACTGAAGGAGGTTGCTTTGGAGGATCAGGAAGGCATTCTTCCAGCTAGGCCTATACAGACCCGCAGCTCATCCCATCTTCTTCCTAGCACCACAAAGGCACAGTTAGGGTATTATATTTCAAAGTGTAACACTCCCATTAAAGCACTTCACAGAGCCATTTAGCTCAACACACTTGCAGTTGCTGCCCAAACTGCACCACAACAGGATCTGGAGATGGAGAGGGGCCGTTTGTGTAGGTCTGTTTGTGATACCACCCTGGTGGGAACTCAGTGAACTCATGCCCTGGAGCAACTTGGAAAATCACTTGTGCATCAGTTTAATAAACTTGCAGCTTATGTTGTCTTCAGTTGCATATGTTTGGATCAATGACTTACTGTTCAATCCATTTCTAATGTGTTACTGGAAACTGCACTTACATTTTACCTGGTTTGAAAGCACAGCTATGTACTATGTTTACTGCCACTCAGCACTTTTTCTCTGAATCCTCATCTCTTTCCGGGTACTGCAATACCCTCTTTGCCCCTGTCCAGTTTGAAAGTTAACAGAACTTTTATTCAGTGAGTGGCAGGCTCATTGGCTGTCAGTCACCAAATGGATGTGATAAACTTTTTTTTTTTAACAAAAAAGCTCTGAAAAGGTAAACTAAATTAATACTTTACCTTTGTGGCAGTGGGCTAGGGGGAAATCCTCCAGCTGCCACGTTCTAACCCTGTCAATCATAGACTCAGTTCCACCTCTGTTATTTTAATATTCATTGTATTGTTTTACTAGTGAACAGTTGCTAGAAAGTTCTATGGTTCTGTAACGTTCATAGGCTAATGCAAATATGTACCGCCCTGCCCAAGACTCATTGGAAAGCTATCACCCCATGTCAATTCGTGATTTGTTAAGAACCTTGGACCTACCTTATCACCACTCCCTTCTCCTTTTCCTATAAAAGTCTGTGTAAAGACCCTCTCTGGGTCTCTCTGGTAGCAAATATGCTGGAGAAGAGCAACGTCAATAAATGTCTGGGTAAGCTACTAAGCTTCTCTTCTTTATTTCTACCTGCTTGGACTACCATCGGGGATTTCTGCTCTCACTGCAAAGCACAAGCTAGGTACAGAGATAAACGAGATAAGGTAAAGCTGCCGATAGTGGCAGCCAAGGAAGCTTATCTGACCAAAGCACTGGATAAGGGTAGACTTTGCAGCACCCAAGCAGTCCTGCAAAATCCCCAAAGAAGCATTAATACCTTAGCTTTGGATTGTTCACTGAAATTCAGCTCAGACTGAACTTGTAAGTGAATTTGTATACAGTGACACAGCACATTCAGGGGAGAATCCCATTTCCAGGGATTACTGTAGGAATGAGACACCATCTGTCCACTGTGTCTGGGCAATGTGGGGGGAGCTGGGCCTGCTAGCACAAGGCTGGTCCTGTCCAGCCAGGGCACACATGCCTCCAAGAAGAGATGTGGTATTTTTACCATAGGCTGTCTGAGAACAGGAGGTTTTGTTTCCAGGTCAGTCTCTTACTGGTCTCTCTTCACTGCCCGACTTCTGTGGCCAGGTTAACTTTGTCTTGATCCGTTACTTTTACATACTTAGGAAAAAATTCTCCCTTATACTTCGTGTCCCAGGGAATGAGTGAGTGTGCAGCAGCAGCATCCTGCCCCTCCCCATCACAGAGCATAACCAGAGACAGCAGGCAGGGCACAAGTTCTGAGCAAGAGCTGCTAATTATCCTGTGGTCATTCATAAGCAGCACTAAAGTCAAATTTATGAACTTCTGTACCCACAGATTCTGTGCTTAGTCTTATAAAGGACTTGATTTCATTCCCAAAGGCTTCCAGGACTCAGCTTCTCAGCCTGCCTATCCCCTGCTATGCTGACAACTATTTTTTCCTCATCCGTGCAGTCAAAGCAGAAGCTAAGAATGCAAAGGTTATTCACTTCCAAAAGCCTCTCTCCATGGACAGGTCTGTGATGTTTCTCATGATGAATAGCACCATGCTGGCATGCAAATTTGCTAAATGTAACCAAGGAAACAGGGTCCTTACTTAATACCATACACTTCTCAGAGCATTTGCTGGAGGCAGAATAGCATCTCTGGTATCTGTAAGCTGTCACTCACCTCTGGGACTGCAATGTAAAAATAATTAGATATGTATAATGAAGAATAGGAAAGAAATGTGTTGTACGTAAATACAGCCAGACAGTCCTCTCAATGAATGGACTGATTTCATCAGGAAAGCTGATGGAGCAGAATAACAGTACGGATTTGTTTTGATTTCCAGTGGAAAGCAGAATCGATTCACAGGAAATATGCCACTGCTTAGGCCATCCAGGTAAAAATTTTTTGTTAAAATGTGTCTGGCCATGTGGAAGGGTCTAACATGCTGGGAAGGGAACAGGATTATGGCATGCATGGACATCAGTGCTATCTTAAACAAACAACTTGAAATTTTGAGACAGCCTGAGTAATAGAGGGGCTGATGAGAGGAATTGTGAGTTAATGAAAAAAGCTTGATGCTGCCCTGATGTGCCACTCATCCATAATATATCCAGACAAGTGCCTGCTGAAGGGGATTTTCTGGGACATGAACCAGGGAAAATGAATGGTGAAGGAACTTGAAAAGGAGTAAAACTTACACCTAGGTTTGGGCGTTGCTCATGGTCTCTGTGGATGCAGCACACCTTTCATAGGGTTTTGTTCCTCATGTTTTCCATCATGCCAGCTTAACAGTCCACTTCCAGCCTAAACACCTCTAGCAAAGCCATACCAGGACAGGATGACAAAAGGAAAGCACTTACCTGTGAGAAGGGTAGAATTCATTCCTTTTGCAAAATCTGTGCTGTAGACATGATGTCAGTGTGAGTCAAGCTAACAGTGAACCTTTGAGAGCAGTCAGAGTGGCACAGGGCAGAGACAGGAAGCCACTGGAGAGCTGGGAAGATACAGGGTCAACATGCAGTTCTAGGGCAGCAATGGGACAGGGGAGGGGACCGTGCTGGAGTCAGCAAACATAGAGAGAGAGGAGGGGTGATTGTGTGTTGCCAACTCATGGAGAGAGTTATGTCTTTCAGAATGAGCAAATTTAAAACTAGAAAAATTGATAAAATAAAAAGCAGATAGCCAGGATCCTCTTGTCTTCTCTCAATCCGTGACATTCATCTCCTGCATCTCTGGGTTCTTCATTAGGTTCTTCAGGTTTAGAGGTCAGGGTTCCACTCTGCTAATCCTAAACCTAAGTGTTAAAAATCTTTTAGACAGAAGTAACATTCTACCACTTACTCAGTGAACTGTAATATAAAGATTCTCAATTTACATCTGTGAACGGGACATGAATAAATGAAGAAACATACATAATATCATTGATGAAGAATGGAAACATTTTAGCTGTTTCAAGTGAATTGCAATAAAGTTCAACCATTCAATACATTTTGAAGGAGAACTGCAAGACCTGAACATCCAATCAAAGCTTCTGGAAATTTATCTGAAGTGTCCCAGAATGCTGGTGGTAGGAAATGTCAGGAAAAAATGTCTTTCTATGTTTTTCAGTATTTCCTGACTTCCTTTACACTAGAAGTACCCAAAAAATACCTGCGATATTTTCATAATTCCACTTTTTCTCCCACAGAGTCCAAAAAGTGCCAACATGTGAGAAAACATAATTTAACCCTATTCCTAACCTCAAAAAGCTTCATATTTGAAAAGCTCTCAAGTTAAATGTTACTTTCTGTTACATGTGTTGTTTGTGTCTCATTATGTCTCGTCCGTGACTTTTGTGACAATCCCAATGCACTTTATGACTTCTGGAATTTGGTTTTTGTACATTGTGTTTTCTCAATTCATTTTCTTAAAAAAGAATGTTACACAGAACAAGGATACCTTTCTTGTGTGGGTTCAAGGATACCAACTTGATGATGGCCTTCAGGTCCTAATCTGTGTCTCAAGTCAAAACAATGGCACAGCTCTGTGTGACCCAAAAGTCAAGCAATATATACTAATTTTGAATGTATCAGTGCTCATTATCACACTGAGTGAAATCCAGCACAGCCCAAAACCTCATGTGTAATTCCCAAGAGTTTATTGGGAGGTTTGTGAAATCAAATTGAACTCCAAGCTCTGCACGTTTGTGACAAAAGAGCCTCATGTGGCATTATGATGTCATTGAGTGCCACCAGGACTGGGTGCAGGCTGACAATGTGGAGCAACTGGAGACCCTCTTCCATGAGATAGCATTGATGGCAGTATAAAATACAAGGAAGGTGGCATGGGAGCTAGAGAAAACATAGCAGTCATTAGTGATCTGTGGGTTTAGGTTATTCTGTGACAGTACAAAAAGTACAGCAGGGAATGATTGGACATTGACAGAAGAAAAATTAGTAATTTTATTAAAAATAGTAATCCCAGCATCATTGTCACTAAGAAAATCTTTGAAATACTAGACAGATAGACACTTCAGAGGATTAAAGAGACAAGGAGTATTTCTTTAAGAAAGGTAAGACAGACATACATAACATAATGAATAATACCAGCAATGCCAAATGGGTTCTCTTATTTACTCTGCTTCTTCATTTACCTTGGGCCATTGTACAAGAACATAAGAGTAATGAAGGAGATGTTAGAAGTTAAAAAAACGAACACAGATAAAAGCAAACACTTTTTGTAAAAATATTTGTAAAATAGCATTTTCTCTTGCATGATTTCAAACCATTTTAATGAAGTTAGGCCTCAGACTTATATTTGAGAGAACTACACAAGAAGGTGATTTGCAAAGACCATACAGAAAGTTTGTATTGAAAGAACCCATTTTCTTTTTTTCTCATTGTCTCCAGATAATTTAGAATTGAACTATAGCATTGCTACAGGACATTGCTGAAATAAATGACACAGAGCTTTTCTGTATCTATTAAGAACTTTATATGAATAGTAAATGAGAAGATAAGACTCTGTATATGTCCTTGTGTAAGCATGTACATGATTTTAGTTGCATGTATGCCATAGAAAAAGAGGTAGGAAATCCCCTAAGGAAAGAAATCCAAAGGGACCAATCTTATGGGATTAACTACTTTACAGTAGTGGCCGTAAATAAAAGCTGTTTAATTAATTCAAAAAAAACCATGCAATAGGTATTTCTGCAACTACTAATAAATATGATACATACAGACTACAGGACTGTGGAAGAGTGAGACTGAAAATGATCCACCCTGAATACTCTGAGTAAAAGGTAAAAGAACTCAGTTGCTTCCTTTTGCCAAAATACTAACCATAATAGTAAGGGGGGAAAAAAGGATTGTTATCTTGTGCAAGCAAAAAAGCAATCAAGTGTGGAAATTATTTAAGCTTTGGTGATACACCATATGTTTCAACCCCAGTTTAGAACCAGTACTGTTCTTACTGGTAAAGAAGCTACTAAGGAAGAAATTAAAGTGTGTAATTAATGTTACAATATTACATTAACACATAAATAATTTCTCTGGCAGGTCATACAATTCACATGCATATTTTATTAAACTGTAAGAAATAATTTTCTGAGTGACCCTGATCTTCCTGCATGCTTTGAAGTTTGAAAGCCAGCAGTATAGCCTATAAGTTTAAAGAAATTTAGAAAGAATTGCGAAGTTAAAAGGTACTTTTGATGTTTGTTCTTTCTCTGTTATCACAAGGGCATTCAATACAGAAGGAGTAGAAAACATTAATGCCTATGAAATTTCCATAGCAATCATGCTCATTTAACTCTTTCTAATCACTTAACATAAAAGGCTGGAAAGTGCTATTCATTTAGAAGGGGTGTGAAGATGGTGCTAGGAATTTCCACAAACATGCTGGATTGCAGTGGGATACATTTGTAGGGCATAATTTTGGCATATGGTGGTCAGTCAAGTTTTAGTTTCTCTCTTTTAAAGAAAGTTGAAATCTGGCTGATAAATGGGGCCAGGCTGGTGGTGCTAAGCATACCTTCCCTCTGTCTCACTCACAATTTTTCAAGTCTAATAGGAGCTGAGCCCATATTCTGGCATATAACTGAGGAGAAAGTGCAATTTGAGCAGTAAATGAACACCAGCACTGCTGAAGTTCATGTGACTTTCCCTAAGGATAGGTACTCATTTTAGGACTGGTGAATCTGTATCCATTCAGAACATTTGTGACCAGTAGCACCAGGAGGTGGAAATACACCATAGAGTAAATGTCTTGGTGGAAGTATTTCATCTTTAGATGTGGCAATGCCAAAGCCTTGTAGCAAACCATACACTTGGCTTTTTGGTGGTTATTCTTGGAAGCATTCTAAGTTTTGAGCTGAGAAGGCAAATGCAGCTAGCACAGGGAGATTTCGGAGAGCAAAAAGTTTGAAAAAGGAATCAAAATTGCCTCAGTGAAGGTTATAAACTGAGCTCTACTCTCTCTCCTGAGCACGATGTTTCAAGCAGTCCCACCCATCTTGTGTATTTAAGTGCAATTTCCCATTAAAATTGAAGAATGAGAGATTAAAGGGGTCGTGGGTTATTCATCTCCACACTGAACTCTATCTAGTACTTAAAGACAGCAAGGAACACACCCAGAGGCACTTGAAATAATCCCTGCATATATGTCATGTGAAATATCATGAGATTTTAAAAAGCACATTTAAATCAATTAATCATAATAATAATTTCATAAAGCAGATTTCTCAGAAGTATTGATTTAAACTCCTGCTAAACTGTTAAATAAAATTACCTGGCCACCAAAGATGAGGTTTTAAGTCTCCCAGTTGGTGCAACAGTCTCTGTTTGCCAGCTGTATTGTAATAACCGAAAAGTTAACATCTCTGACTTTATAATTATTTGAATTTTAATGAACAAGATGAATTAAATCTTTCAGCTTAGCTGCTTACGCTGTGAACTAGCCTGAGTTCCCGAAAGATAAGAAATACATTGTGCTTATTCAACAGCTTTTCTGTGTGGAGACAGAGGGAGGAAAAGAAGCCAGGTTTCTGTGGAATTTGAACTCATTATGAAAAAAAACTTGATAAGGGTAATTATGAATATGAGTTGTAGAATTAATTATTGAGTTTGAGAAGAGCTCCAAAATGAGAACATGGTTCTTTTACCATGTCTAGGGACAGTGTGCTTTTTTAAAGGGGGGGTGTCTGGATGTCACAAATATATATATTATATATGTATATATGCATCAGAATATTATTTCCTTGTAGTCACAGCAGTCTAAAAATACAACTGAAAAAATATCAAAGAACACATAATTTCTGCCAGTTTTAATTCATTTTTCCTTGTTGCTGAAGCTTTTATCACCCTCACTGGTATCTACATTCACACAAAAAATATTGAACATCTTTTAAGTTTTTCCATTTCCCTCAGAATAAAAGGGTTGCTGGTACATTGGTGCAATTTGCCAATAACATGAGCAAACTAAATGGGAGATAAGGAGATGGTGAAGGTGACTCATTTCCAGGCTGTAAATTCATTACCAGCATGGCAGATTTTGCAGCCAGAAGTATCAGATCTTCTATGCAGAACAAAATAGAGAAGGCTACGAATATTAATATTAATCCATTTTCTGTTTTGAATTCTGCATTCTGCAAGTAAAACAGACACAGGAGTGTCACATACATATATACATACATACATGCAGACACATGTGCAAAGACTGGCTCTCTTCAGCTACATGGATGCCGTTCAGCATGGAAATTTACAGCTCTAAGTGGGGGATTAGCAACTACTTAGGGATTTAACCTCATTTCTATGCAAAAATTCCAATCAGAGCTTAAATAAGGAGTTATTGATGAGCTAGATATATTTGCAGGTGTTGCTTTTCAGTACTGCTCTTCCTGCTTTGTGCTTTCCCGTGTTAAACACCAGGAGCAATGTTTTAAACAATAGGAAATGTAAGTCTACAGTCATGTGTCCTTCAACTGGGCACACTGCAATTCTTTGAGTGAGGATTAGTATATTTTTATGTTATTTTCTTTTCCTATAACATATCTTTTTTCCCGATGAGATTTTTAGTGCACTAAACACTGAAAAATGCCTTCATTCCCCAGAATTATAAAATAGTCTTGGAAGAGTAAAAGAGCCTCTCTGTCGCATACCTTTAAGTTTGAATATTTTGATTTCCTGTGTAATTTCAATTCGCTGTGAATCAGAACTATCTACAGTAAACAGAAAGCGGAACTGGAGCTTGCTGATATTATGGTCTGGCAGGAACAGGAGCTGTTATTGCAAGTCTGAAGAATTTTATACCTCTCTGATAGCGTGTATACCATCTGAATCTTATTAAACTGCTTGTGCCCGACCTGGAGACTGGAGCCTTACAGAGGAACCTTAATGCTAATAACAAAATAGACATTAATGAACCACAGCTTCAAAAAGAAATAATAACAATTTTGAATGACTTCTCGGAAAGGATTTTACTATCAGCAGTGATTAACAAAATAAATAGTATGCCAGGAAACCAAGTGTGGACTGCTACATTTGTTTATTTCTGCCTCTGTTTTGACTGCCTGACTGATCTTTGAGCTTCTTTATCCCAAAATATGTGCCTCAGCCTGATGCCAAGAGCAACATCCTTGTTCCGTTCGCAGTATGAAATACAGGAGGAGGTTGGCATTAGAGGTAGAACTGACATTGCATAAACTGACATTGCAATTATCAAAAATGCTGCAAATCAATGTACAAGAGAAAACAGAGCTGCGAAACACATGTTACACAGCAGAACTATAGATACAGAATTGTTCCTTCCCCTGCTGTAGAAAATGGTCAGCGACTCCTTAGCTAAGGTGGCACTAAAACTGTAATTTGCACTCTGATAAATGTTATCACAGTATTCTTGTCTGCCCCAAAAGACACAGAATGATATAAACACAAAAAAAAATACCCAGGAGATTTCCTAGTCCATACGTCTTCATCAAAAATGAATTTGCAATCCTTACGCTATTTCAGATAGAAGGATTGTCTAGTATTTAAGAGACTTCATGTAAGAATGAATGTATTTATAAAGCTAAAGAAGACCAATCAAACAGCTTCTGACTAACAGATCATTAAATAATCAACTTGATTTAAAATCTTGGCATAGTTTTGCCTCCTTTCGTTCATGAAATTTTTGCTATTTATTCCCTGGAGTCTTCCATAATTCATACTCCAGTTGTACTTAAAGATGACAGGTGACAATTTTACTGAGTCATTTTAATGATGATAGAGAACACAGATGTTCTGATTTTTCAAGCTGGTTGTCATTCTAGACATTGAAATCAATAAAATCATAAACCAGGTTGGATGAGCTTTCAGTGAGACCAAGAGCAATGGTCACTGAAGTTGTCAGAGGATGTGGGTGTGTGTGTGCACTGGCAAGCACACATACCTGACTTACTGAGGGCAAGAGCTGGACTGTAAGAGCACCATTTTGGGGCTCTGCAGTTTCACCCACTGTGGTGCCCCAGTTTCCAGACACTATGGGACCTGCCAGCAACAGGAATGACTTCAGGTATTGTGCATCTGTGCGATGTGCCATCATATCTTCAGACAGTCTCTGTTTGCCCTACGTATAGAAAGAGCAAGGAGGAAAGTCTAGCATAAAAGCCATTAGGGCTGAAATAATTTTGACCCTGGAGCAGTAGGTTCCCAGCATGCCATTGTTATAAATGACCAGCTACTACATTGTTAGGCTTTCAAATGGAAAATAAATATCTTTTTGGACTGACAATTTTCATGCCCTTGAGCAGTTTATATTTTAATGGCTGTAATCGTTTGAAAATACTTTCAGTGTGTTCTCACCTACAGTTTGTACATCTGCTATTATGATGTCATATCAAAATAGTAGCAAACTTGAATTTTAACCATTGCTCAGTTTTGCGTTTGTGCAAAGTGCAGGTATAAATTATTTTGTAGCCTGACATTTTGTGGGGTTACAATATATCCCTTCCACACCTTCTAAATAAAATCAGTTCAGTTTACAAACCCAAATATTATTGCTATGGATTCCCCTTCTGCAACTTTCCCCTCGCATGGAAGAGCGAGCTGTGGCTCTGCCCCTTGCCCGCCCGGCATCCGCAGGAGCGGATTAAGGCTCCCTGCCGGGCGGGGATCCGTGGGCAGCAGCAGCCGGGCCGGGCACGGGGGTGGCACCGGCAAGCGAGGGGGGAGAGCCGCCCTCTCGGGGGGCTCAGCTGCCTCCCCGGCCCGGACATCAGGGGCTCGGGAGCAGGGGAAGGCGAGGTGGCATCCTGCTGGGAGAAGGGGGAAGGAGGGAACCACTGGACAGACTGCGTGCGGAGATGATGCAGAGGAGCGTTTTAGAACACCCGGTAATTTTGGTAAATCTGGGCACCATCTTGAGCCTTAATCCATTCCTGATCACAAGCAGTGAAAGCACAGACATGCCGGTGACAGGGGTGAGAGGGAAACAAAACCCTAACCCAGGCAAGTATTCCTTTTGGTATTAAACATCCCATAATCACAATATGATCTGACAGTCAGCCTGGCAACCCTGGAGTCAGAATTCAACTAGAGTGTTGCAACTGTGGAGCTTTTGCTTTGCTTTCCAGACCAAACCCATATTTTTGTCAGTAAAACAAGCAGATTGGACTCAGATGTATAACAACATTACATTATTGAGAAAGAGCTACAATTTTTACATTTTTTTGTTATTTGCAGCCACAGCTCATTTTCTCCATGCGTTGCTGCAACTTGATTATCTAAATGTCTCGAGAGACATCATATAAGCCATTGGATAATAAAAGTTTTAAATAAACAACATTTCATTTTCAATGTGAATTTTTAAGGTAAAGAAATAAGCTTTGTGGTGCAGAAAATGGGCAGCAGGGACTCAATGAATCCTGACAGACACATTTGCTCACATTTTCAAAGTAGGTAATGGGGAACTTCTGAATATTCCTTTTCAAACTAATAATACTTTATAAAAAATCCAAAACCATTGTCTTCTATCAGTGGGTCTCATGACTCTCTAATTTTGCACTTCACTGAGGAAGTGAGTATTAAATACGCCACCTGGTAAGAGCAGTATAATCCCAATTTACGTGCTATTTGTACTCTCTCATATTTATTGTTCCAAAGGTGGTATTTTCTGAAATGTGGTTTTGAGTGCCAGTTTTCCCTCCTGGCCAAGTCGGAGTGCCCTGGAGTGTTTGGCTGAGGTGTGCCCCAGCACTGCACAGCAGTACTGGGCTGACAGAGCTGCCTGACACAACCTTCTGCCATTTGTGGGCGTTTGCTGAATTATGCGACCACCCACAGAATGGTGAGATGCTTTTGAACAAGAAAGAGCACCTCTCCCTGCTATACAGCTTTACATTTGGATTTCCTGTGTAATTACAATTTAGCTGGGAATCAAAACCATCATCAGAAAACAGAAAGAGATTTCTGATCTGTTATATTGTGCCAGGAGCGAGAGCTCTTCTTACAAGTCTGAAGAGAGCTGTGCTCCTGCAACTTCACAGAAGAATCTTGTTAAATTGCTTGTGACCAAGGGGAGAACCAAAGCTGATTTTTGTGCAAAACCTCCGATATTATCCCTAAGACACTCTTTTCAGCAGCAAGCGAAGCAGCTCTCCTGTGGTACCCAGTGGCGGGGCCATCACTAAGGCCCTCAAAATGCCTCCTTTACATTATGCAGTAACTAAACAGCTTCTGTGAATGTTCACCCCGTAGCTGCAGCACAGCAGGGAAACACTTAGCTCAGGAGCCTTAATTTTTTACTGTTAGCTAAAAAGTATCCAGTGAAGTTTGACTCAGTCACTCAGTGTTTTAGCACACTGGGAGTGAGACACCCTGCTCTCATTTCAGAGCTCCATTGTTTATTAAAGCAGGAGAGGAACAAAGCTCCCCCTGGCTTGCATCCCTGCTTTCCACCTTAGCTGGGCGCAACCTACCTTCCTGCTCTTACTGCTCCACAAACATAGTTAAACATCCCTCAGACCCTAGAGCTCAGATCTGATTCATTCCTGTAAAAAATTCCCCTAGGGGAGCAAGCTATCTGCTATCTCTCGGTTTTGCAGAAGCAGCAAGGCGATCTCCCAGTGCTGCCAACCCCAACAATCTGTGTGAGAAAGCTGGAAAAATACATATACTTATTACTTCTTCTGCAATATATGCTTCTTTTCAGATCCATCTTTTCCTACAGAAACACAATCTAGCTAAAACCCAGTTTCCCACATCACTCGCCAGTGCCAGGAGAGTGATGCCAATTCACCAGTTCCTAGTAAATAATTTCCTCCTGGGAGTTTGCCAGACATGTTTCCCTCTAAAAACCTCCAACCACCCAGATGTACCAAAATTATGCATGGGGAGATCTTGATGGGCTCAGAAGAGAGAGATAAAGATGAAAGGTTCCATATTCTGCAGGTATCTGGCCCTTTCATTCATGAAAAGATGTGTCTGCAGGGAATCCAGCAGCAGACCTTACATCCAAAACATGCCATCACCTTTCTCCCATTCTATTCCGGGCAAGTCACTCCATATCTCTGCCTTAAGAAGATTATTACCTTTTCTTACCCCAGCTTCAGAGTAGTGTTGCATTGCAGCTCTGATGCTGCAGTACTGGAGCAGTCTTTCAGTGAAGCTCCACCACATTAAAAGACAAGCATGAAAATATTAATCAGGGAATCTTTTACATAGAAATAATAAAAGACTTACTAAACAACATATTGAGCTGCATATTTAGTCCTTTTTCTCTGATGTTCTGGCATGTATCTAGGATTTATATGAAATCCAGATGAATCAATTTTTCTTCTTGCTTCAAGGTGAATGGATGTTGATGGAAAACTAACCTGGGCACCTTTGCACAAAGGTGTGCCAACAAATCATGATGAATGAAACAAAACAAATTATTTTTTTCTGAATCCATCTGGCCTCAATGAAGTACCATGAAGGAAATGAATAATAAAGAAATTTCTTCTTTTTTAATTGTTTCTGAATTAATCTAAGTAGATAATAACATCTGAAAATCTATTAGTAGTGTAACATGCATTCTCATAGTAACATTCCTTTGTTGTGTGTTACCCAGCTGAAAATTAATTACAAGAATCTTGTATGGATTAACAAAAGCAACTATTTCAATATCTTCACAGATGTTATAACACACAAGGTGCACTTAGCACCACAGCAGAATGCCACCATATAAATGTTTTTCCCTTAAAAATGTATATTGAGCCTTTTCTGTCTTTGGGGCGTATCAAGAATGTCTCAGTTCCCCCAGTTTGATTAGAATCAGAAATAATACTATATGACATCCAAGTAGGAAGGGACAGAGACTGAGGACGCCCAGCACAGAATCTCTGCAAGATGTGTCAGTGTTTGAGGGGTCCCTGTCACTTTTTAAGAGGGACGGTTTTATCCCATGTATGCAGGTGTCATCTGTTCCTGATTAATTGACAGCTTGGTGAGAGTCACGATATATGTGAAATATGACTTAGGCAAACCAAAATGGCCTAGCTGCCTAATTATCACTGAATTATTAGCCCAAGTTAAGAAGTTGCACAAAGCACATGTGACAAAGACTATGCACTTGGAAGCACACCCTAGATCTTTGCAATACCAGCAAATATATTGTATAGAACAGTACGATTTGTACGTTTTATCTCCTGCTGAAAACTGTTTAATCTCTAGATCTGGTGAACCTGTGATGTGACCCATGTACCATTTCTCGTTGGCATGAAGAAAAAAACAGTATCCTCCAAACTGGATTAAAATGGAAAATTTTGCCTTGAAATAAAATACAAACTTGGAAATGTGTGTGGCTTTGGCCTAAGGCTTCTTTTACAATATAGCTCAAAGCATTTAGATAGCAGAAGTCTGTAAAGAAATGGAATGTCCAAAATTAGTTTTCCCTACAAATTATTTGCCTGGAATTCTGACAACTGTGTTTTATTAAATTGTGTCCCTTAGTGTGCTGTTTTTTAAATAGAATTGCAAGGGTTTGAAACATTTTTAAACAATTTTTATTATATCTATTTGTATATGTGCCTGTGCTTCAAAAAAATATACATTTCTTGAAAAAAAAGTGTGTTGTTATAGGTGTCCTACAAATGACATCCACCAGAATTGCTACATATCAAGTGACAGCTTTGCTTTTCTGCACTATATCCAAATCCTCACTCCCAACAGCCCTTACTGGAAAGGAAATACCACGTTTTACAAATGTTGCCTTGTAGTTCCTGTTCACTGATGAAACTGCTGTTGTTCTTAATTTTAGGGTTGCCTATTAAATCATAATGAGTCTTGTGAAAGGTAGTAGGTACCTCTTAAAACATGCAAATTGTGTAGATGATGGATTGCCTCTGCTAAACTGCTTTTTAACCTGCTCTGAAAGTGAAGTAACTTTCGAATGCTTTTATGTGCAAAAGGTTTCTACTTTTTATTTGAGGTTTCTTTTTTTGTTTTTTGGTTACTTGAAGAAATCTGTGGGGGATGGAGCCATAAAAATGCATTTTAAAAAGTGCAAGTCCAAACAGAATCTAGAGTGAGAGCTGACACCTCGTGCTTAGCTCAGCCTGTGGTGCCTTTGCACAGCAGAAGTCTCTCAGTAGAAAAATTCTTCAGCAATGCCATGACACAGAAGGAGAGTTACAGGTGATGTTTCAGCTTTCTCCTTGAACTGGCTTCTGTCATCAGCAAAATCAAAAGGAAAAAGATCTGTTTGGTTAATTTGACTACTCTCCCTTTGCAGTACTATCACCCAGTTCTTTTTTTTTCCTTTTGCACTTGGACAAGGTGATTCAGAGAATCTTAGATTTCAATGTAATAAATTTGTGTTTTGTGAGTGCTGGAAACATTTGTATGTGGTGTTTGTATAAACTCACCATCATCAGGCTTTATTCCACCCTGCTGAGACATTCCTAGCCTTAAACTGACGCACTTCCATTTAGGTGCTGTCTCAAGGGCACAGCAGCCTCTATGTCAGTTCCTACATCAGGTTTTTTAATCCCTTCTCTTGGCAACTGCGTAAGAGGAATACAAATGCTACTGGATCAGACCTAGGACCTACCTAACCCAAACTCACAATTTTCATTCTGCCAGGACCAAAAGCTTCAATAATGATTCAAAACTCAGAGATTTACAAAGCAGCTTATCTCTTATTTAAAGTTCCTAGAAAACAGCTGGTCAAAACTTTTGAATACAGGACATATGACTTCCCAGGCTCAGCTGAGTTCAATGGCTAATGAACATATTTAAATGTGACATTCAAAAGATTCATCATTTCTATCCTCTACACTTACCATTTTTCTTCTTATTCCTGTAAATATTTTCCTTTTTAGTGTTTTTCAGCTGCACCCAGCAGCACATATTTCGTTAGGTCATTTGCTTGTTAATGCAACATATTTTCTTTAAAGCTTTTATGTTTCCTGTACTTGTCCTTTATTCAGAAGCTCTGCTCTTGTACTTTTAGCGCTCAATATAAATTCTGGTTATCAATTGTTTTAGAGTATCCTTTACATAATTACTCTATTTGCTACAGTTAGTTGAATTGGTTTTTAGTAAATAATTTTCTTTCATTTCATTAGTCATTTTTACAGGGCTTATGTTATTTGTTTCTGTGGGACCTTCTGTCCTTCTAATAACCCTTTTTCCCTACATATAAAACCCTTCCATCTTCAATTTACTTAAGTCTTTTGATTTTTTCCTAATCAGAAATTAATACAATTTACCACAGGAAGGCCTTTTTCAAAATACAGAAACTTTTAATGATGTCTTAGCAGAGACTCCAAGTGTTCTTTTGAGGTATGAGGCTACAATGAATTAGAGCCCAACTTTATGCACAAAGTATAAAAAAAAGGCTTTTTAGTCCATGCAATCTTGCCGCTGGCTTTATGGAACTGTCTGCCATCATACTGCCAATTTAGTTATGTTGTGAATTTTCCAGAGTCTTCCATAATCCTGCCAAATTAAGCAATTTTGTGCCATATGAAAATTGTCTCAGGTTTCCATCCTCCTTCCCAAATGACTGCAAAAGGGTCTTAACCAACGCAAAATGCTCAGGTCAGCAACTGTTCATACTGCTGAAAATGTACCGTGTTTCCCATCTTTCTCATGCTTTCCATCTTCTAAGAACACAACTATTCTTCTCATTTTGTGATTAATTTTATTTTCCTAGCAAGTTGATGAGTGATCTCATCAAAAGGCTGTAAAAGTCCACATAAAAGTTTCCTTTAATCCTACTCAAGGTACTGTAGAACATAACTGCACACAGAAAACATGACTGACCTTGCCACACTTACACTGAAAATTTATATATTTACACATTTTCAGTGATTTATAACTATGTTCTTCTATTTATTCTGTCATTATAGAAGCCTCTTGAAACAAATTTGATGATTTCACAAACCAGTTTATGGTTGGTGAAACCAACACCAGTGAAAACTCCTGCATGCACCTGGGGAAGGAAAATCCCACGTGACAATACAGACTGGGGTTCTGGAGGACAGCTTTGCAGGAAAGGACTTAGATGTCCTGTTTAATTTTAATGAAGTTTTAATTTCAGTGCTATAGCAGCTATAAAAGTTCCTTTTCTGCTCATTCTGATTCACAAAATCAACATGCCAATGTGCCTAAGAAGGTGGTGGTTCCCACTTTCTTTTTGCTGATAAGAAAGGCAGCAAGAAGGATTTGGCTCCTTTGATAAAAGTTCACTGTCTTCCTGTCTTCCTGTCTTTGATAAAGAATTATTTTTTGTTGCCTCTTTCTCCTGACAAACTTGTTTGCATCTTTCTTGTTTTCCAGAATATAACACTGTCTCTCACCACTTAGGTCTCTTTCTGTGAATTGATGTTCCATTTTCTGAAGCCACCTGAATAACCAGCACTGCAATTTTACCATAGAAGGAGATAAGGGTTTATATCTTGCTTTCTTTTTTGTTTAGGAATGTGTATGTTTTCTACTACTTTGGCGTATTCTGCTTAGAGCACTTAAAGACTCTTCTGGAAACTTGCATTTTCCCAATTTTCATTATAGAATATTGTTGATTTAATGTTTTTAATGATTTATTCTTTTCTCCTTATTCCCTCAGGCTACTTTTCAAAGTCAATCTAATGCAAGCATAGCACATGTTTGTGTTCTCTTAATTTGGTTTTGGTTTTGTATAGGAATATGCATATCCTAGAGTGAGTCCTTATTCCCAGTACAATGCTGCAAAATGTCATAAAATTCCATTCTAATTCAGGTGGTTTTCTTCTTTATTTTTACTTTGACATTAATGGTCCTTCTATATGTGGGACTGAGCTTTTAAAAATATGTCCACTTCCCTTGAACAACTGACCCTAAAACATTTTCCTTCATCTCCCTGTCTCTTGAACCGCATTGACTCTTCACTGCGATCCATGACATTCCTTCCTACCATTCATACTCATTTGCTATCTGTCCCAGTTCAAGACAAATTTTGGGAGGAGACTATGAAAGGGTGTCTCCTCTAAAAACGCAGCATTTCAGCCCCTTCCCCCAGCCAAAGTTCAAAATTAAAATCTTCTTGGAGGGACGTGAAAAAAGAACTGTTTATTTAACAAGTAAGGTGCACGCAGGCACAAAAAACCAAAACAAAATAAAACAAAAAAATGAAGAATATTAGACAGTAAACCTTCTCTGCTGTGGAGAAAGATGGTGGATTTTAGAGTCTCTCCTTTCTCTGGTTCAGCTCCTCCTGAAGGTTCGGTCTGGCTGGGCCAGGGGGTCCGGCAGCTCCTGGCGAGGGTCCTGTCGACTGTCTCCCCCGGAGATGGTCTGATTTTTTCCAGATGGGGAAAAAACAAGCCAAGCACTCCAAAAAAAAAAAGGGGGAAGAAAAAAACCAAAAGAAAACTACAATCCCAGCAGGAAAGGGGGAAAAAAACCCACCTCTGTCCTAACTCACAGCTGGACAGACTACTGCAAAAAAAAAAAAAA
>VYZT01032966.1:1704-43127 GCA_013400735.1 Pomatostomus ruficeps | reverse complement strand
AAAAAAAAAAAAACAAAAAAAAACCACCAAAACAAAAAACAACCAAAAAAACCCCCAAACTTGCGCTTTATCTCAAAGAGATGAAAACAAGCCAAGTTTCTCCCTGCCAGCTCAAGGTTACAGGACCCATTCCTGAGCATAAGCAGACTATAGAAAAAAAACACAGAGCATAAAAATCACCCCAGGACACTATCCAAAGTCAGAAGTAACTGCATCCCCTTGACCCCAGTGCAATCATTCCCCTCACCATCCTAGCCCAAAATGGTTCCCACATGGCACTTTCCTGCTACATCTCTGACTGTAAAGAGAAACAAAACCTTGTCCCAGGAAATGGATGACTCTCTACCAATTGCCAAGGGAACCCACTGGAAAGACACAAGCAAGAACACAAAGTTGCATCACCTCCTTGCATTAGACAATGTCCATCCTTCAATCATGTCTCCCTCCATATTTCTTCATTCTGGAAGGGGAATTGTTATCATGAGCTTCTCAGAGCTCCCAGAAGATCAAGGCTGTAGAGTTTGCCAGGATATGTGGTGTTGGGGCTGGGTGACATGTGTGAGTTATTATAGCATGTTCACTGTGGACTGAACCTTCAAATGACAGGAAATCAATCTCCATGCAGCAGAAAGAGCTACTGCTTTGGTCTCAGATAACCTACAGAACATTTATAGATAAACCCATTTCTTAAGCATCTTGTGAAGATTATACTTTCATCATTTGCCTTTTGCCTTCCTCTTATTATGTGTAATTATAATCTGATTCATTTGAAGATTTCTTCTCTTTTCTTATCTAAATAGCTGTGTCATTTGGTCTAGTGAGAGATATTGGATCTGTCCATGAAACATAGGTGTAACGATAGAGTCCATGTAGCTGAAAAACAGCATTTATAAATAGCTGGAGACAGTCCAAGATTACAAAATTCACACCCAGAATGGAATTTGACCTAAATTTGAGTGGTTTCACACAGGATTGATTATCTGATGTGTTTAAGGGAAAGGGTTTCTCATACAGAAGTCTTATCAAATTCAGCAGTTGCATATGATTCTTTTTCTTCCTCAGAGGAATGCCTGTCAGCAAACAATCATAACAGATTTGTTTGGAAAAATTACCCTTTCATTTTCCTCCGCAGACAGGTTATTTAGATTGTCCAGATAGAAATATGTTTGCTAACTACAACTGTTCAACAGCTAGGATTGCAACTATCTTAACAGAAGACCTAACAATGTGAAAATGTTTCTAACTCTTCTTCAGATAACTTTGTTTCACCCCAAACTAGCAGCATTTTGTTAATCTATTTCAGTTATGAATCTCAAGTTGAATTACTCAACCACTTTTTTTCCGTTCTCTTTATATGTAATTCTTGGCTCCAAGAAAATTTGCATCACTTTAGAAACAAAGTCCTTTTTAAGTATATGAGACGGTCAAAAATTAATGTTCACTTAATTCATGTAGTTTTACTGCTTAACAGAAGAATCAAGAAGAGTTTTGCAACAAGACAAATAATTTCATTTCTTCTTTAGACTTCATCTCATATTTGGCATCACATCAGTGCTTTTTAAAAAAATTAATATTACTGTCAACATATCTTCTCACTGGAGAAAAATGTTGCCTCAGAAAAATATCTAAGAGGATGAAGAAGGTCATTTACGGGGTGTAAATATCCATATGAGATTTTTTTTCTTTCTTTTAGTTTGAATATTAATAATAGTTTATAGAAATCAAACACACATTTTCCGTGAAGCATTTCCGAGTGCCATGTGGTAATGCTGGAGCCCCATGTTAGTCCTGGCTGATAATATTTGAACAGAGGAAAAGACATCATCTGTCAAAGTTAAATCTATCATTTTGATATATTTTATATCTGGCTTGTATTCAACGAATAATCCAAAATGTGCACAAAAAAAAAAAGCTGTGAGCCAGCATCTTGAAATATGACCTACGTGCAAGGAATGTTTTAGAATCTCATTTTCAGTTATCCCGTGTCAATGATTGATTGCTTGTTATTGCCTACTTGACTAATGATAAGCATGAGGAGTTGACACAAAATTTCGCACTACTTACAGCTTGTATTGCGTGTTTTGTCACTCAGAAATAACCCTGCTTATTGTATCACTCACACAAGAATTTATTTGTAGCAGATAATAGTAGAGTTAAAAGCAGACATTCCTGATAATTATTCTTTTTAGTGATAAGTCAAGGTTATTTTACTTGATCCAAAATAAAGAATTTCCTTGCTCAGAAATGATGTATATGTGACCTGACCTAGAGCATACCAAGTCACACAGCTGAATGATGCAAAGCAGACAATGAAGCCTACACATGCATTTGTAAAGAAAAAGCTACACTAAGAAAGAAAAAATGGAAGACAAAAATGTTTAAGATCTCAGCTCCCATTGTTTAATTTGGTGCGCTGTTCTCCTCAATTAATGTAACAGAAAGTGTCCTTCACTGAGTTTTCCACGGGAGAAAATGGCATAAAATGCACTTGACTCCAGAGTAGAACTATCTGTGTAGTTATTATATTCATATCTTACCTCAGGAACCCTCATATTTAAGGCAATTGCTACTTAAATGCTGTTTAAGTATTAATAGAAGTGTCATATGGAAGGTCTAAGTGCTAATTATTTTAGCTGGAGCTGGTAAAATCACAATTATGGTATAGGAACCTGTTGGGGCACTGCATTTTAACCAAAAAGAAAAGAAATTAGACAAATAAATGACAGATAGGATAAGAAAAAAAAATAAGATACTTAGAAAGTAAGATTTTTCTGAGATGATTAAAAGAATTTTGCCTTATTAGTCTAAGACATGGAGAACTGTGAGAGGCATGAGAACAGTCTTTCAAAAAGACAACTGTTCTCTGAGTGCAGAAGGGGCAGGAACAGAACAAATCCATTTATTTTACTGTAAAAAAGATAAAAGTCAGAGGCAATGAAAACTTTCTAAATGGCAAAAGCAGGCAATCATTGCAAAAGAAAAAAACCAGGAGGTGATGGTATCTGCTTTCTGGAGGCTCCTTAAGGGAAAATTTAAAAAGCCACAAGTTATTCAGAAGTGGTAAATGTCTTGACTGTGTGCAGCTGGCTGGATTAGATCAGGTCAGTAAAGGGTGTTGGAGCTCACGCTGTGTTCCAATACAGGCAGTGAGGGGAGAAGAGCAGCCAGAGCAGGCACTCAGGCTGCCATGCTCTCAGTGGAGGTGTCAGGAAGGAGCAGTGGTGTCAGCCTGGTTCAGGTACGCAAGGCAAAGGCAGCTGTGCCTGGCTGGACCTGAAGCCCCCCCTCCACCATGTCCTACCTCCAGACCCAGCCAGAGACACCTAAGAGCTGGACAAACTTCCCCAGGGCACCAGCAGGCCTACTCACTCACTCCAGCACCCAGGGGCCCTCCACCACCCCACAGCCCAGGACCCCATTTACCCCTCAGGACCACCAGTCCCTGCCCCAGTGAAGCCACAGCAGGGCTGACCTTCAGCTCCCCACACTCTGTCCTGCCCAGCCATGAGCCCCCCATCGATGGAAAGCCTTGGTCTACACAGGCACAAGCATGCAACTGTGGCACTCCCCCAGACCACTTCTTCAGCATCCAAGGCTTTTTCTGAACAGTCAGGGAGCCGTAGAGCTGGGAACAGAGAACAGAGGTTGTACTTGGAGAGGATGAGACCTTAGGGAGGCAGTGGTTACATATTTGTAAGTTATGATTGATTGCAGGGTAAACATGAGGAGTCTGGACAATGCGACATCCAAAGGGCTGTTTGAGCCCTGGATAAAGAAAAAAGAAGAGATGAGAGCTGAAAAACATTCTGCCTTTATGGGCAGCTCTGGCAAGATCAGTTCTGAAATATCAAGTTCATTTCTGGTATCTACATTAGAAAAAGAGTGTTGAAATTTGGAGATGTTACAAAGAGAAGCCACAAAAATAACTTCAGACTTTAAATGAATACCTTGTTAAGAGTGTTTTAAAGAAGTTCATCTCTTTGGCGTATCAAAAGAAAGATGCAGGAGTTACCTGACACTATTCTCTAAGTACTTATCAGATGTTAATAATGGGCTCCTTAGCCTACCAAAGAAAAATGGATCAAAGACCAATGGTTGAAATAGAAGTAGGAAGAGGAAACATATCTTAAGAGCTATGGGTGATTACTCCTTGGAAAAACCTGCCAAGAGAAATGAAGGATTCTCCATTTCTTGATGTCTAGAAATCAAAAAATAAACCCAGGCAGATGAAGAAACATACTGAAGTTCTAAATTAGTGAAATTCTGCATTTAAATTATATAGAATTTCAAAATATTAATTATTTGACCTTAATTTGTGCATTTCTCAATAGGCAAAAATCCACAAATAATATTTTCCAATTCTTTTATTTGCACTTCAAAACAATCTGGATGAAATTTAAAGTCATGATAGAAGGAGCTAGTAAAGGAAGAAAGCAGTATGTTAATCTACCTGTTAAACATGTTGCTATACCAGGACTGCAACTAGTTATCAAAAGAAAATTTTCTATATCCTCGGCTCACATTAAATGACCAACTTTTTAGCTTAGGGAAAAAGCAATAAGTTGATCCATATATAATTTGTAATCCAAACTTCCTTAATTGACATCCGTGTAGAAAATAAATCTCTACAGATATATCAGGCAGACACATATCTGATAATCTCTTCCACTCTGGCTATGTTTCCCCTGGTGCAGCTAAAGCCAGTCCAGATGGAGGGCTGGAGGCTCTTCCTGCTTTTGATTGAGCAACCTTCCTCTCTCTTTGATACAGCTTGTCATCCTGTGATGAATGCAGTGGCAGCCTTCTCCAAAATAAGTCACTGGGAGACATCCAGGGTCAACAGAAAGAGCTCAGCCACCCATTTTGCTCACTAGATATAAGAATCCCACTATTTCTACAGGCAGCTGGGAAAACCTGTTAGTTTCTGAATTTAGTTTGCCTTCTCATGGTCTTTTGACTACCAAATGCACAGGATGGTGCAGGTTTTCAGCAAAGTGAATAGTGCAGGGGTACTGGGCAGGGTCAGCAGCCCGTATCAGACCCCTCCACAGCATCAACAGTGTTGTTGTCCCCTTTTATTTTGACCCAGACAATGTGCGCAGACACTTCTCTGCTCTCACGCCGGAGCTCTGTGCAGAAAATGAGCCCCTTTATATGGAGCAAAAGCTTTCCTCTTCTCTGCCTACTTTTTCCAAACATCCTGCCCTTATCCCTGAGAGTGGCACCTTACTCCCCATGCCTGAGCCATAGGATTCCAAACTTTCCAAAATGTCCGATGGAACCAAGGTGTGGTAATAAACATTAGCATCACTTGCAGGTCATTTTTTTTCCTAAGAAGAAAAGAAGATACTCTTCAGAACCATAAAGGCTTTTTGGTTATCTTGAAAATGCATGCAAGCTGCAGTGCCAACTGTGTAATAATCTTTGTGCAGGCTCTTCATGAACTCTACATAAAATAACAGTGATCCCAAGCAGCAAAGAGTGTCATTTAGTGTTCATAAAACTTTGTCATATGAGTGATCAGGCTGCGAAAATACTGCAATATTCTTATTAATTTATAAAATATTTATCTTTTATTCAATCCTGAGGAAAATGCCAATGTTAATTTACATTAAAATTGTTTAATTTTAATCTAACCTCTGTTTGTACAACAAGTTAATTCAATTTTTGGCTCTGTTATGTGTAGGTATGTTATGTTATGTGTAGGTACCAAAGTATAAATACCTTTGAAGAGAAGCAGCAATATATAAACTGTCTACATTTCCAAGATGTTTGTTTGATAATGTGCACATACACACACTGCTAATCTCAAATGCTTTCCTTTTCAAAAGAAATGGACTCATTAGTGAAAAATTTCCACAAACATTGCTGAAAACTTTATCAAGATGTTTTATTGTCTTTTTTGCCCATATTAATTTCATCCTGAATATTAATTGTTCATTGAATAAAAACATTTGCAATGTAAAAGTTAATGTTTTAATTATGGCAGGCATTCTTCCATAATTTTAAAAGCAGAAATACCTGAGAACTTTGGGAAGTCTGATGATACCAGTCCTCCTTCAAAGATGTTCAGAACAGTGGTGCAATCCTAAATAAAATGTGTATGTTTGGTGTATGAGTGAACTCCACCTCTGAGGATCCCAAATAAAGCTATTATTTTCTGGGGTTTTCCTATCACTGTTTCAATCTTGAGGAGTCCCTCACAATCTTTCTCCTGTTATGTTTAAGCTCTAGTAAGTGCTCATCATGCAGTTATTTTTCCTTCCTGTTGGGTTTATTCTTACCAATGTTTTAGCAACATTTTGTAGTCCAACCTGTCTTTTTTTCCTAAGGAGATTTCTGACAAAGAGCATAAAGCAGCAGGACTGTAGCTATGCACACCACAGGCCACCTTTCACCCACTCCCTCCCTCCCATCCTCAAAGAGCAGTATAGACAGATACTGGAATTACCCAAACAAACCTGGTGGATTCCTGGGCTATGACCATTCTTTAAAATAGTGTTTTACCCTCCAGTCTGGGAAACCCATGACCGTGCTTGAGAGATGTGGGTCATCATGTCTTAAAATTAAGAGATCACCCATGAAGTGAATGGCAATGGGAATAAACAAAGCAGTCCTGATTTCTAGCCAAGGGTTAAATTCTTTACTGCTGTAACTCCATTAGCTGTTCCTTCACAAAAATCAAGACAGCTAAACGAACTGCAGAAATTATGTTCATTGTGGGCTGATATGTAAGTTACCAAACAAATTTTAGTTACCAAATTGTTTGCTGCAGAATTTGCTCTTGCAAAACAGCACAATACCCAGGCAGTACCTCACATATATTAAAATCCTTGGCAATTTTAGAATTCAAAATTATTCATGTCAGTTTTCTTTTGGGTGGCAGCAAATTACGACTTCACTCAGCGAGAAAACATTTCCTGCTGCTATCTCTTAAAGACTGCCTGCAGTGTTTAACTATCAACTGCTGCATCACACAGGCTGGAAGGTGACCAATGGAATGTGCAAGAAGAGATTAGAATGAATTTCTGACGTGTGTTTTCATTTCATAAATTCTAGTCTCTGCAGCCATGAGTTTGTCATTTGTTATGTGGTTTTTTTTTCAATGGCAGTTTTGTCTTATCTGATGTTGAAACTCTTCCATGAAGCTTTGAATGCTGAGGCAGAAGAAAGAGAAATCAGTTGGAAATTTGTTCATGTCTATCTCTGTGCTTGACATTTCTCCACTGATAAGGTACAGCTAAATATTGACTTTTTAGTTAAATTCAGATTAGCTCTCTGGTCCATGGGCATTGATTGTAAACCATTATCTTTTTCTCATTTATGGGCCCCAGTGCTTTAATAAAAAAAAAAAAATAAATAAAAAAAAGACAGAAAGAAGAAAAAAGTGTGTAAGACAGAAAACGGAATGGAATAGAAAAATGTGTAACTGGCTGTAAAGGTGTCATTAAATTCTGCTAGGAAAAATAAAAATATTTTTGATGTTTACTTTTTAAAAGCTATCCTTTTTTCATTCTAGCGGTCATCCTGGTCAAGTAATTTTTGACCCATTTAAGGAAAATGTCAAACCAAAATTGCCACCAGGACACAAAACTGGGAAAGATATAAAAAATACTTCTATCATTAATTAACTAATGGAAAACTTGACATTAAATAAGCATTACCAAAGGTATTGCTCTATAGGGGCTCAGTGGTGCTGCCAATTCCTTTTCATTACCCCAGCTCCTTGTCCCAACACAGTAGAATACTTTGAGTACATTAAAATAAGAGCAGATAAGAGAGCAGGATGATGTAACTCTTTTAATAGCCTTTGACCAACTCCCTCCCAAGAGGCGCTAGAGGAAATTAAGAGATCATGCAGTACAAAGTAAAGTATGCTTATAGATAAGAAATTGGCTAGAAGGAAAAAAAACAGATAGGATGAGCATGTAGGAAATCTTCAGCTTGGCAAAAGTTGATCAGTGTGGACCCTTGTGATTCTGCTCCAAAGAGATGGCAGAGAGGGGACAGGGCAAGAGAGCTCACTACTCCAGCTGCATAGGGATGTCCCTTTGGGTGTCACAGCCAGCTGGAAGAGATTAGGATTACACACACATGGATTTATTCTGAAGCAGCTATTGTAAACTCACTTCTCACCATGCAGCTAATCCCATCTAATTTCCAAGTGTAAACAAGTATTGAACTTCACCGGGCTGAAGCTGGAACAGCCCAGGTGCCCTGGCTGCCCTGAACGGGTGAGATGCCTGCTAGCCTCAGGTGTCAGAAGGCAGGGAGGGAAAGGGTGACAGAGAGAGGTCTGGATCAGGGAGGCAGTAGCATTAATGTTGGCAAAATCCCTGTCTTTTCCTCCAAGACTATAAACAGGCTTGACCTGACCTAGGAGTGTCAGCTAATTAGTACATGTGTACTGGCTTTTATAACGTGAACCCTGCTGGGCAGCGCAGATACAGAGTTAGGTTTTAAATTTTTGGTCAGCACATTGTATCTCCATGTGACCCTAATCAATAAAGGAGACTCCCACAGCAGGGAGAAAGAAGCTGCTTTCAGTGGGGCAGATCCAGCCGATGGCTGGTTCAAATGTAAAGGAAAAAGAGCTCTTCTGACACTCAGCAGTCACCAAGGATTTTACAACAAGTCTAGGGATCCTTTCTGCTGCGAAATATACCAGCACTGCCTAGTCTCGAATCAGAAACTCCATGTGTTATCCTGTGCTCACCTTCTTCACTGTCCCTGGATACACAGTCCACATTTCAAATCCTGTGTGTGAATACATCACAACAATGACAGCTTAGTTGTAGGAATTCAGTTAAATTAAATACTTTATGTGGCTTATTTGCAATTTCAGATGGAAGCATCTGCTAAAAGAGGACTCATCTAGACACCTGATTTTCTCTCCTCAGTTTCAATTCAGAGCAGAAAGGGGAAGGGAACCTCAGAATTACGGCATTATAGGCCTCATTGCATCATTCAGTAGAGCAGAGCATAGTGGAGCCCCTCATACTTCAACCTTAAGCATAAGGAAAATCTATCATGGGAATATATACCTTGGATATGGTACAGCCAGTGTTGTTATGAATACCTCATGTGGCATAACATACAAACACAATGAAAATACAAAAGCCAGGTGAGTGCCTTTGCATTTTATTTAAGGACTCTGTTCTTTAGATTTTCTTGGTTGTTAGCACACCACATATTCCACAGAAAGAGCTTATAATACTTCGGTTTTAATGACTGCCTTTTCTATTACTATAACATGAATTTTGGCAAAAATTCCCAAAACTTGAAAAATAACTGGTTACTTGAAGACCTTTCTCTCAAAACCGAATGTTGCACCTATGCCAAGTTTCAGATTGATGCATATTTAAAATCTAAATTATGAGTCCTTAGAAATACATTCACGACTGCAATGCTGATAGGCTCCTAACTGGCACCTACAGTCCAAGGAATGAATGCTGTGATCTTATCATATACCACGGGTCCAGCTGGTTTTGGGTAAGTCAACCTGTGGATGGGAAACCTCAGTGGAGTTCTAGGAAGTAGTATTAATAATTTAGAGTGCATTTACCCTGCAAATTTTACTAAGGTTGCAGTACAGTTCATTACTTTCAGAAAGCAGGAATAGCTTTTTAACATTGCTCTTAAAAAAGGATGCAGAACTGTCAGCCTCTAACTACAATCATTCTGTGCAATTAGAAACATGCAGCATAATTAGAACAAGCTGGGGACCTTTTATGGCAATAGGAGCCTATAAAAAGATGTGTTGATGCTGAGAAAATTTTTTTTTTTCTCTGACTACCAACATTTTGCAAAGCCTTTTTTAAGCGGCTGGTCCTCCTTGGTACTGCGTTCCTGCTTGGATATGGCTGGGAATTCAGGGGCCATGGCAAGTGACCTAACTCTCCAGAAAATCTCTACAGATCTCCCCAAATGATGAATTGTGGTGGAATTTGTCAGGTCTTCTGAACATAAAAAGGAAGATTTTCGGTAAAGGATGGCAGAATTATTAGTTATTCAAGTAAGTTAGTCAGCATCCTGCTTGGAAGACAATGAACTGAATGAATGTGGCATCCTCTTATCACTGTTCCTGGCTGGGTCAATAATCCTGAAATTACAGCATCACCAAAGTCGGGTGAGCAAAAGTTATGTGTAGATAAGATATAAAATCTAAGTGGAGTTCAAATTAACTCCACAGTGAAGATCCGTGGAAGTCAAAAAGCAAAGATTCTTCTGTGCCTGAGAAGAGGTGTGAAGGGAATATACACACACAGAGACACACACAAAAATCTGCAAAACTCTCTTCCTCTTTAATAAAGTTGGTTTCTAATATTTTTACAGATCTAGTTTAAAAAAACAGAGGATTGTTTTCTCACCAGAATCACCTGAAAAACTGTGCATACTACAAGGTGATCCACAGTCCTTGGATAACTGTTGAACCTTCTTTAGAGGGAAATTAATGGGTCTTCTTAAATCTCAGGTGGAAGTACACATGTCCATATTCAGCATGGGCTGGCATGTTCTTTCTTGATCGTTTGGCCATCTTCTTGATTGCTCAGCCATCTTCTTGATTGCTCTAGGTCTCTCCTTCCTTTCTTCTCTTATTTTCCTTTTTTCCTTTAGAGAAAAGGGCAGAAAATGTGGCCTGAAGGTTGAATGAAACAAAATTACATTATTTAATTCCATCTGTATTTTAAATGGCTGTATATTGCACAAATCTGAATGCAATAAACTTTTAGCTGTATTTTTAAAAATCCATAGAAAAATTACCATTTTTCAAGCACCCTATTAGCTGACTGATGTTTTCAATTACCTTTCCTCTACAGCCGCTAAAAGCTCAGTCAAGGGCTTGCTGATACTCACAGACATCTTTCAAGTTGTCACAAAAAGATTTCTCAATCAAACCCTAAAGGCAGTATTTTTATCAGTATTTGATAAGTTCAGCTCAAAATATTAAAATTAAGTGAGAGAAATCCAGGTCTTCGAGGCATTAACTTGAATAAATACCAGAAAATTAAACCAAATTCAGTCATGTCTCCAGCAATTCCACTCAAGCCAGTAGCATTTCAAAGGTTTCAGATAACAAGAGAATTTGTCCCAGTCACTGTTTTGCAGTCAATTTACACTCAGAGTTCATAGACTTCAGTGGAAATTCCACCATGATAACCATGACAGAGCTGGGAATGATTATATGCAGTTAAGATATAAGGAGCTAATGAAGCATACACAAATCAGTTCAATATGTTGAATATTCTCTCAGGACTGCTAGCTTGATAATGACTTTAGTAGATTAAGAGTTATAAACAGGATTCTTCTTTGTCTTTATCTTCTAATTAAATAATGAGTAACCTACACTAAAAGTAGTGATCTATGAAGTTATTCAAAAGACAATTTAAAGAGCAAATAAAATTCTAGAGATACTTTCCCAGCAAAAGTGCTTGCCCTTTTGTCCTAAATGTTTCCAGTCTTAACTGTAGCAATGTTTTTCAGAAATGTGTGGAGCGACCAACAATATATCCACTGTCACTTCTCATTTATTGATGTTAATATACTGTTGTAGGCATTCCCTCTTTGTCTGCAGTTATTGGAGATAATTCACATCACACATATACACATAAAATTAGTACAGTATCGAGCAAACTTTTAATTTATTTTCCATTTCTTTGAAGGTAAAAAAAAAAAATCACTGTCTGATTTTTGGAGCATAAGAAACAGCATGGAAAATGCTGTAAGGGACTGTTACATAGTCTCCCAACATTGGTTCCAGACAATTCTTTGGCAGCTAGGAAATTATTCTTAATTATGTCCTGGATGCTTCACCCCATTCTGCTCTGTAATAGCCCTTGACTGAAATAAGAACCTGGGCCATCATATCTGACTGGATCATCATCAGTTATAGGAATGGAAATGAGTCACCTCTGGTAGAGCTGCACTGGTGCAAATTGATGTAGAATGTTACTTGGATGTAACATATTATCTTCTATCTCTGAAAGGACAAGGCACCAGGCAGCATTCAGGAGGTGGATGGTAGATGCTTTTTATTTCCAGGCACTCACAGAAGGCCTGGCAGCTATTTCATGCATTAATCCTGCAGGCAGACCTAACTCAGAATTTCCAGAGACTTGCCATCACAGTGAGATGTGGAATGATTATGCAGTTATCTAAATGGAGTGCCATCAAATGCAGGGATGTTCAGAGAGCTGGAAAACGGCCTCTGTAAGGTGCAAAACAAAATTATTGAAACAGTAAAAGCCACTGAATTCAGAAATAATTCCAATGTGATTATACGTTATCTAAAAATATTGTGGCTGACAGTAGTAAGTACAGTCATAAGAACTGGGATAACATTCAACCCGTCACAGGATTTAAAAATAAACAATCAGGAAGAAACAATCATCATGACAGATAAGGAATGGACCGAACAGAACAAAGTACTGCTAATCCTTGTTAGGGTAAAAAAAGTTCAGGTTTTTGTGATCTCACTGCCAGACACTGTTTTCAAGAAAAATTACATGGTTCATACCTGACTTTTTTCCATATTTTATGTGACAAGTATTAGAGCCTTCCAGACTTTGCCTTCTCTGCTACCTGCCTTCTGTTTATGTGATGGTTAAGGACAGTCTAAGGAGCAGAGATTTCCAGTGTTGCAGCCCCAGATCAGAAACTGGAGGACTGTAACACAAATTATCCAAAAAAATAAAATTGCACTCACACTTACTCAGTATGCCGTGGGCTATAGGCAGCCCACAGCAGGACTATGCATAGCCTGTGTTGAGAAGAGAGTGTAAACTGGAGCCAGAACTTACTTACCTGGAAATTTTAACCATGTTTCATACAATTAAAAGAAATGGGAATCATGTACGGCATCACCAGCAAAATCTTCTCTGTTTGTGGCCCTTTACCACATTATCACCATTATCCATTCCCACATCATTTCATGTAATTGTTCAAAACTCTATTTACAATGACAACATTTCACCCTTCCCTCAGGACAGATGGACTTCTGATTCCTGCAGAACTCCAGCAACTGCTATAATCCAGAGACCTACATTGTGCTGGCGGACAAAAAATGAGCAGCAGAGAGAAAGCTCAGCATCACTGTGGGCCATTTGAAAAGCCATGTGAAGGACTACACAGATCTAGAGGGTTTACCTCTGCTGGTAGCTCTGAAAGATGCCCTAACCTGCTTTCGGCTCTAATGCTCAAAAAAATGGCAATGACAGATGGAATAACAAGAGAAGAGGTGAGCTAGTAGGGATGACTGAATTCTCTCATCCATAATGTTAGCTTTAATCAGTTATAAGAAAAAGAGAAAAATTTTAGAGAAAGCAAGTTGTAATTTGCAACAATCCCATGAACTCTCAGAAAACAATCAGTCAGTAAATTTCTTACCAAGCCAGCCTTGTTTTGATAGGTAAACGAAAAGATGTATGTTCATGAGAGTACCAGCTTTGTGAATCCCTTGCTTTCATATTTGCTTGACATTATCTTCTTCCTGTCTTTCCAAAGACTTTGCAATATGTACAAATCCCAATTTGTGTATAAGCATTTGCTGTTTCCAAAATTTCTAGTTAAAATGGAAATAAGTTTGTGTTACCAAGTAAGGATTTCTGGTTATTACTTCTCATTTTGTACCAATGGCGGTTTTAAAGAAAGCCTGGCATGCTTCTGAGCTTAAAAATCCTTGCTTTTTTCCTGGAATGAAACCAAAATACAGCTCTAATCCTTTTTACTTAATTGACAGATGACTAAAACTTTAGGCAAATACAAAAAACTTTTCTGAAAAGCAGGTATCTACATAGTTATGCAGGGTCCCTTTATCCCTAGCATTTAGTGTCTGATAGCAGCTCCCTATCTTTAAAAATCAAAAACATGTCAGTCAAAACTTCCTAGGCTGAAAATTTCCCTTTCTTTTTTCATTTGCAATTAACAGGCTAAGTTGTTTTGTAATTGTAACATGAAAATAAAGCAATTGTAGAACAACCTTTTCATTACTAATTAAGATTTAAATGTATTAATATGGTTTTAGAAATAAATCTGATGAGGACACTTGTGAGACAATCATGGACATCTGCTGGTCTTTATCTGAGACAAATTCATTATCATGTAAGTTCCCAGAACAGTCACAGTGGCACTGCACTCAGTAACACCCATAGTCCCATAAGTTCAGCTACTTGTTCTTCATGTACTTCTTTAGAGGTCTGCCCTTTCAAATTAAAACAAACAAAAAGAACCATCAAAAAAAGAATTTTCATTGCAAAACTTTGTTGAAAGAATTAGTTAAACATTGGGCAACTGAGTATTAACAATAAATGTTAACTAAAAGAACCATTTTTTTCCAGTTGCATGGTGCCATGGAACAGTTACCACAGGATATTTCTGCTCTAGTCTCTCTTCCTCTCAAATGATTTCAGAGTTTTTTTTCCATGGTTATTCTTTTTCTATTCTTCATTATTATTTTTTAAGTATGAGTCTTACCCCTTTCTCTGTCTTATGAATGCATGAGGGAAAAATATGCAAATTACAGCAAAAAGACCTTTATTAACACTCCATTATCTGAACTGAAAGAGGTCCAGGATACCATAAGTAATGGAAAAAGTAGGAAACGTAAGTGCTAGTAGTCAGCCATAGATCCAGTATAAATGTAACTTGGCCAGTGCTGACACAGTGCTCATAAGCTTATGCTGAACAAGTTGAGAGCTCACGCAATCCATATCTAAAATGCCCCTGCATCATGCCTTGCTGGGACCAGGCCCTTAAGGTTGTTGGTTTGGATGGAGAAATAGTTGTCAGAAAACATCACCCTACTAGGAAAAGCATGTGCTGAGAAGATAAAGTATGGGAATCTCCCAAGTACTGGAAGTCAGACTCATGCTGAATAACCAATGTGGTTCTTGCTCCAAGAGGGGCTGGGGAACACCACTTGAACTTTGCTGGCTCTGTGTCTTCACTCAGGACTGCAGAGGAAACCACGATTCCCTCTCACAGTGTGAAAAGATGTAGAAGCAGGTCAGTACTGGCCATTATGATGCTCAGAAGTTCCAACACTGAAGGGGAAAGCACCAAATGGATACGTCTCTGCTCAGTGTTTCCAGACCCTTGACTCTCCGCAGAGGTACCCCAGATCTACCAGGACAAAAAGTCCAGTCTGTGCTGGGTGCAGAAGCAACAGTACTGTTCTAGGACCTAATGTGGGCATGAGAGAGGTACATCCTCCATGTAGCTCTATGCCTGAGCTAAGTACCAAAACAAGACACTTTCCAAAAGCCTAAGCAGTGGACCAAAGAAATGTGTTGTCTAAACCAGTAGGCTTTTCAAGGATGTGTAAGTGGTATATGCTTTGCAAAGTGCATCAAGATTTGCCATGCATTTTTATTAATTCAATATGGTTGATCTAGTTATATAAACTGGAAATGGCAATAGATTAGCTCCTGGAGAGTGTTTCATATGGGATTACATTTAATGCTGAAATTCCTGTCAAACTCCTAACTTTTAAAATACTGATAACACAGTACATACTGTGCATTTGTTTGAACACTTGAGCAATGCCTTCCCCACAACACACTCAGAGCCCTAATAATCAAGATTGAGTTTAGAGAAGCTTAATTTTTATTCTATTAATCTCTCCAGTGGTAAGAGTAATTATTCAGTATTCACTAAGAAGCAATCCCATAACATGCACTGGATGCCAGTATGTTAGCATGGTTTGAATGACTACATAGTGAGAAGAAATGTTTCCCTGTCACCATCAAGTCATTATGCAGGTCCTTAAAAAGACCATGAATTGTATATCTTCTTCAGTACAATCTTTAATGTCCCCTTTCCAAGACTAAGTTTCATTTTATGACTATCTCCTTTTTCTTTTTCACCATGCACCTTTGTCTATCCCTACATTCTGCTAAGGACTTTTACCATTATTCCTATTTCTTATTCCTCTTGTCTCATCTGAAGCCTTTTTAAACAACTCCTTCTGTGTATTGTGTAGTCCCTTCTGGTGAGTAAGGCAGAAAGGCAGTATTTGAATAACATAGGAATTACTGAACACTAACTAATGACTTACCTGCGTGTTGAATCCATTTCAGTTTCCAGGAAGGAAAAATACCATTTTTTATTGTGACTTTTCTTTGAAGAAGATGTATCTTCCAACCAATTAATACCTTCCATTGTAAAAGATGCAGAACAGTAAAAGACTAAAATGGTCTCTTAGAAGACACGTCCCATATATGTAATTAACTACTAAAATGTAAATGTTGTACATGTCTACATTATTTTATTGTCTCTCGCTGTTTCTTGTGTTTATTTCCTTCTGCAGATTCCTGTCATATATTTTGACTATCCTGAAGACAAAAACTATCTGTTTTTATTGTACCTAACACATCCTGGGTCATAAATCAGGCTTGTGGAAACGTCTGTAATATATTTCGTAAAATAATAATAAAATTAGTACAGGATATGGAAAATATTGCAACATGAAAACAGTCTATACTGTTTTTAAAGCTTTGCCCTCTGCACCTGATAGGCAAACTCCTGGATATTCTGACTTGGATGTTCGTTCAGCCACTGTAAATTCAAGAATTTAGCTAACACATGAGGCTTAGAAACTGTAAGTGTGGCCACCCAGTGCTAAGTGCCACAGGGAACCTTTCTCTCCTGCCATTTCATGTTGGGGTTGTTTGTCACAGTAGTAAAGGCCCGAAGGCCCCGGAAGACTCCAAGGACAAAAAGGGATCCTCGTGGAGGGCTCCTGAGACCAAGGAGCTCCCCCTAGGGATGGAAGAAATAGTGGTATAGTCCGGGACCCTGGAGGTCTGCCCCCAAGTTACTCATTGGTTTACTCGGTTGTCACCTATTCCTTGAGTTCTAGAATGTTCTGCGTTGTTCGGTTGCTGATTTGTTATCCTCTCTCAACTCCTCCCTCTCTCCCTAGTTATTGGACTGTTAGCCCTGGACCCTCCCTAACTCCTCCCCTGGACCCTCACCTGATTGGTTCCTTGTTTCGGTTATAAGCTTGTGTCAAGAGCAATTCGGGGCTCTTGGTCCCTGAGCTCCTGGTGTGTTAATAAACCTCACAGTTTGCTCACACCTCAAGTCCCTCCTTTCCTCCTTCGGATTCCTGCACTCCTCAACTTATCTTTCACCCTTAGCCAAACCCAGCACCCACCGGTGGGGTCGCCTGCTACCCTCCTGGTGCCACCACCCCTTAAGGTCGGTCAGGGCACTGGGGTCGCCTGTCATCCAGGTAGGCGCTCCAAGAAGACCGGGAAGCGACAATTTTACTCCAGTAGGCAGCCGTGGTGCCTGTCCCTATCTGCAGGGGCTATCTGATTGCTGTTCCTTTTCCACTTGCTTAATTCTTCTAAATCTTGTTATTTCTAATTATTATTCCATCATTTAACTCAGTCTATCATCATTTATCTCAGTCTAAACTCAGCTGGTGCACTTTAGTCCATATAAACTTTGACTACTCCTAATTCTTCTTCCCCATCCGCACTTTCAACTGCTTCTTCCCCAGTTCCTTCAATTACAAGTTTATCAGAGATGTCAAGTCCTCCAGGTCAGGCAAACATGTCCTCAACAAACAGGAATAAATTCACGGACTCTCTTCTTGGTATTTTAAGAGGCAAAATGTAATGAATAAGCTTATTAATCACATTTGGAAGAAGCCAAATTCCTGTTGTATAAGCATTCTTTAGGACCTGAGGGTACTATAATATTTGCTTCAGGGTTCATGAAGATGGTGAGGAGCCAGATTTTGAGAGAGGAATTATTAACTGCAACAAGCCTGCCACCTCTAAGATGAATGTGAGTGATCCTGTAAGAGTCTGCACCACATGCACATTTTCTGGCTTCCTGGCATCTCCAAAGGGAGCCAGACACAATGTCTCCCTTCCAGAACAATGCAGACTGGGATAATCTAGTGTGAAAGGAAGCCTCATGGCGTGCTCAGTGGAACCAAACCACCACAGCTGTGAATATTATTTTTGAGTCATACAAGCACTCATCATGTTCAGCGTAGGTGTGTTCTCTGGCTCTGAAGATGCACTGTCCTTGGAGAGTGCTCAGAGTTATGTTAATTCCTTCTATGGCAACTATTACAAAGAAATATTTGTCTGTTTTAAAGAGCTATTGTGTGAACTGGAATTATTTATTTTGATCTCCAGAAAAGAAGATTGTTGCCATTGTTGCCTTTCTGTGCTGAGAATTACTCTGCCCAGCTGACAGGAAACACAATTCTGCTCGGCCAGGTACTGCATCAAGCTCTTTGCTGACCAGAGGAGCTGCCAGAGACTGGCTGTTGTCAGCTCTCTCCATGCTTCACACCATCTTACCCTGTAAGGAGAGTGTCTCCTGGTAATCTGCATCCCAGGGACGTTACAAAAACCCTCGACACAGTTTACATTTGCAGAAGACAACTGCCTCCTCTGTCCTTCAAGCTGGCTTCACTGCCATCCTGCTTTCTCTTGAATTCTCCTGAGGTTAACTCTTCCTTGTCCAGCACTCCATCATTTATCTCACTTCATCCCCCATCAGCCTCCATCCTTCAGTTCTCTCCACATAAATTTTGAGTCTTCCTTAGACCTCAGGATCATTTAGGCTTTTGCAGTGTGTATGCAGCTGTGTTCATGGTCAGATCCAAGGTCTGCCTGACAGCCAGTAAAGACCAGGGTGAACGTTAATGCGTAAGCAATGAGGAAACCATTGAGTGTGACCTTGAATCCTAAGCTAACATGACAGTATAAACACAGACCCAGTTATTGCTCCTATGCTCTCTGCCTGTCTGAACAATTTCTCTCTTTTTCTCTCAGGCTCTCCCATTGCCCCTCACCAAAATTTCATTGCTTCCTCCACCATTCCTGACTCTCAATGTGAGACTGGAGACTTTTTAAGCAAGTTGAATAGAGGTATTCAAAAAGTACAGACTTTTGCCACTAAAAATCACCTGGTCCTGAATGGCTTCACGTAAGACCATGCCATAATGAAGTTCAGAGTCTATATTTAGATACCCACAGGCCTCTGTAATTTTTAAATTAATCAGTCAGTGATTCCTCAAAATTATTTCTGTACAGTCCTCAGAACTCACCTGGGTAAGAGAGTTATGAATTTCTGTCCACTGTGTCATGATCTTGCCCACTTGTCCTTCTATCTGATTAATCAGCATTGGTTCACAAAAATACTGACAAAAGTGGCTGTCACATGTTCATCCATGGCACAGACAGAGTTAGAACCCAGAAGATACCTCAAATCCTGCTTCACTTACTTACAAAGAGTAGAAGAAAGTACTATTATGCTAAATAGTTTTTTATTAAATAGTACAATTTTTGTGCCCTGCTTTGCTTTCACAAAGGGTTACCAGATTTCAGCATATTCCCCAGCCACTGCCGTCACTCTTCATTCTGATAATTGCTTTACAGGCAGGAAATCCCACGATTTATCAAATTACTTTTTAATGAACATATAATAGCAACTAACAATAAATGAAACTAGAGAAGGCAAGAAGGACCCATAATCACAGCCATCAACTCAGTCTAGAAGTGCCAACCCTGATGCTAATTTAATTTAAGATTTAAGAAGATTACAGAAACCGTTATAATAATTTCAATTTCCACTGCCTCAGTAGTCAGCTAGCATTGGACAGATGGCATCATAACTAAAATATTTTTCTTGCCCCTTATATATATACTTCCTCCAGTTCTTTCCTTTATCACAATATAGCACATCTGAAAAGAAACAAAAATCACAATGTCTGTTAGGATGTAGAAAACTGCTCTTAATTAGGGCTTACATATAAATTTCTTTTCCTGTGATTTTTCAAAGAAATTACTTTTCAATATCTAGTTCTCAACAAAAACTTAAAGGTTTTTATCATTTTCCCCTAAAGATCCTCATAAGCCTGATTTTCATGATGGACTACACAACAGATCAGTAGGGGATAGCATATCATAGAAAAAATAAACTGAGCAATATGGAATGACAGACCAACAAGAAAACCAAATGGAAGTTGTAGTAAGTTCCTAACTGCATGTTTGAGTTTTGATTTTTAGACAATTTTTGTGCTTAAGGTAAAAATTTCTGGGTTCTCCCTTTCACCTAAGTGCTGGTATTTTTCAGTTAGCCCTAGTTTCATCCTGATACTCGTTACAAACACGTCATCTAGACTGCACAACTTCTTTCTATTCTCAACTTCCATTAATTATAGAAGTTTTTTCTCTATGTTCTCTATGCTCCAATGTTTCTAGACACTAAACCATTCTGTGGCAGACAGACAGGGGTTATATTAGCTGTTCTTTTCACAGTTCAATAATTTTAGTATACATGCAATTCTTTTTCTTCTCTTTTTACAAACCTGCCCACCTGTGACAAAAAGGAAGTGTAACCAGCCATTCAAAACATAGTAAGTTGTAGCATTTAGGTTAGGGTAATGTGCTGCTCTGAATACAGGAAAAAACATGTTCTAACTGTACCATGAAGGAACTAAAATTACTCCTGGTTCTGGTGAAGAACACCATGGGCAACAATCTAATATACTGTTTGCCAAGGTAGGTGGCCTACTGGAATTGAGTGATACAAGTAAATTCTTTATTGAGATGGAAACAGAGAGGTAAAAAAACATTGACAACATTCATGAATGTATCTGGAAAAGGAGCAGGACACCTGACATTTTAGAGGATGCAATGGTGGGAACGAAAAGGAAGGTGGGAAAGTAGAGTGGCTTGAGGAGATAGGCAGAGATTTATAAAATTGGAAATCTATAAAGTTTATGTAAGAGAGTCTCAGGTTTCAGTTACTAGAAAACCATGTCTGCAGCAAGCATTTCCCAAGAGTATGCAACATCAAGCAGTTGGTATGGAAACTGAGATGCATAAAAATATAACTTCAGAACACCATGAGTCAGAGTAAGACTCTGTCAGCACAGTATCCTGCCTCTGACAGTGGTTAATACCAGTTCCTTAGAGAAAAGGCAGAAGAAAGACAACAAGTACAAAGTGACCTCTGCCTACTATGTACTTTCTGCAGAGCCACCTGGGAGGAAGGCCTTCTTGAGACAGAGAAAGTTAGCAGTCATGAATAGGGCTGTATCTGATTCCTATCTATAAAACAATTTCATCTTTTCATTCTGAATTGCAAAAAAACCCATATACTGATTTAAATTTTCTAACTTGTCTGAAAATGTCAGGGTTGGGGGGGCAGCCTCTATGCTTCATGAGTAACAACTTTTTAGTCCATCTTACGATAAGGATCAGACACCCAAAAATCACAGCTCAGATGGAGACTTAGACAGCACTCCCACCCAAAGAAGGCTCCAGTCATGTTGTGTCCTCCTCCTCTGGATTTATGTCTGGCTCACTTCTCCACCTAAGAGAGTTCAAAATCTTCTGAAGCATAGTCACATTAGCCAATTCCCTCTGCTGTCCCTATGTGACAAATAAAATGGCCAAGTGACTATGACTAGTATCTCGTGCTGAGCAATGAAGAGTCAAGTGCTGCATCAAGAAGGATACGAACACATAGTTTTATCTCTTTAACAAGCCATCTCTGCTATAGAAAGAGCTGAAGTGAGTCCCAATGGAAGCATGCAGAGAGATAACAATCTATTATGATTATACTTTTCCTGGGGAAACTGTCAATTTCATTGGTGAATCTATATATACACGCACTGCACTGCACACGATATACCTGGAATAAGAATGTCCCAAACCCTTTGCTCTTCACCACCACCATCACAAAGTGCTTGGAAAGATACGGCACCTGGATGAGTTCAGCCTCCCTCCACTGTGTCAGCAGTGTTGCGCTCAGTACAGCTCTGAAAAGAGTCAGCTTCTACTCTCAACCACTTCTCTGGGCAAAAAGCAAATTGAAGAGTCATGTAAAATGAAATCACAGTTTTCTGCTAGACTTGCCTCCACTGCTCATCTTTACATATCAGTTGGCCATCCAAAGTCAGTGATTATAATATAAAAATAATGTAAATAATTCTAAACCAATATGTTTTCTCCCAAATCAAATAGGTTTTTTCTGTATTTTCAGCCAGTGATTTTAACATGCCAGCAAGCTTGACTCCATGTGAGCAAGCTTTATCATCTCCTTCCATCAGTACTTTTGAAACACCATAGCTCACCTCAGATTGTCTAGTGCAATTTCTAGATAGGCTGGTTTCCAATAGCATCAAAAAGGCAATCTGAGCAGCGTGTTCCTATCTTTACTTTTTTATGAATCCTGTGAAAAATTTGTCCTTTTTTTCCTTCACTGAGCTTGAGGCTGTTAGACTGCTGAATGCTACGCCAACCAGCATGACTTCCATCACCTCACAGCGAGTCATTTATGTCTGAGCGATTGTTTCAAACAAACAGCGCTGTACACTTCTGAGGCCCACAGCCTCTCCTGTTCCCCAGTCATGCGACTCAACTCACACCTATAAACGGTGTGTTGTACACATTTTGCCTTAACTATGGTAAGTAACTCCTCTCTCACCATCATGAGAATTGGGACTCGCTGAAAGAAAAAAGATAAAGTATAGAAACATAGAATGGTTTGGGTTGGAAGGGACCTCAGAGATCATCAAACTCCAACCCCCCAGCCATGGCCAGGGACACCTCCCACTACACCTGGTTGCTCCAAGTACCAGTCCAACCTGGCCTTGAACACTATAAGGACGGGGGCATCCATGGCTTCTCTGGGCAACCTGTTCCAGTGCCTCACCACCCTCGCCACCCTGTAAAGGATTTGTTCCTAACATCTAATCTAAACCTATTCTCTTTGAGTCTGATCCCATTCCCCATTGTCCTGTCACAACAGTTCCTGATGAAGGGCCCCTCTCCAGCTTCCCTGTAGGGCCCCTTCAGACACTGGAAGTTGCCATGAGGTCTCCACTTAACCTTCTCTTCTCCAGGCTGAACAGCCTCAACTTTCTCAGCCTGTCTTCACAGGGGAGGTGCTCCAGTTCTCTTATCAACTTATCCTCTTATCCTTTGGACTTGCTCCAACAGCTCCATGTCCTTCTTATTTTGGGGCCGCCAGAACTGTGCACAGTGTTCCAGGTGGAGTCCCACAAGGGGAGAAGAGAAGGGCAGAATCCCCTCTCTCAGCTTGCTGGCCACACTCCTTTGGATGCAGCCCAGGACTCCTTTGGCTTTCTGGGCTGTGAGTGCACACTGCTGGCTCCTGTTGAGTTTCTCATCAACCGTCACCCCCAAGTCTTTCTCTGCGGGGCTGCTCTCAGTCACTTCTCCACCTACAGTTCTTCTATGAGATCATGTTGTTGTAGAATTAGCTTTTTGAGTATGGATGTATTCCCCTGTTTTACTGATACCCATTCTATTCCATCTAGCAGAAGATCTGAAAATCTGAAGGTTGCCTTCCTATCATGAGCAGGGAATTCCATGGGATCCACAAGTGGTCAATACCAACCACAGTCAGAGCAGATAGAGGTCTTACAACTTGATGCTAAGCATCTACAAACCCCACAGACGGCAAATTTCATTTCTCCTCAGAAATTTGACTTTAACATGTGTTGTACATAATTAAACAGTTCTCATTTCAAATACCACAGCATAATAGTCATTAGTCCATGCTAGATTCCCTTTATAGTAACCACTCTCAGATTTGGGCAGCATTCTGAAAAGTGGTAAGCTAAACATTTTCAGCTATCTTTACAAATACATTGAGAGGAATAATAAAATTACATTTACAAGCAAGAGAGAATTTCCTTTTCAATAATTCCAGGAAAGGCTATTCTTATGGCAGGGATTATAATACAAATAAAAAATGGTATAGACTTAACCCATTTTCTTTACAGTCTTAAGACTGCAATTTTGTGGTTGTAATCTAATGTCATGCCTTTGCTATTAGTAGATTTTCTCCAGAGTCCAGACACAAGTAGACATGTTCAGAAAGACCTCAGTATTATCCTGTTTTTCTGGCATCAATTTAAAATATAATTCTCATTAGATCGCTGCTTCTTTTTTATTTGTGGAATTTTTTTTCTAGAATTAAATATATTTTACCTTCAAAAGAAATCCTGTTGCTTTTAAGTGACAGAGAAGTGTTTTTCAGATCCTATTGCCAGAACCAACATTCTGTCATTTCTATCTTAGTTGATTTTGTGATATGATGATAATCTAACTGGAAGGCTGATATTCAAATTCAGCAGAGCGGAAAGGAGTGCTCCCTCATGCCCTCCCTGTTCTTCATATCCAAAGTCAACAGCAAGAATCCCTATTTCAATGAGAGCAAGACTGGATCATCAGAACATCAGTTTTTGGGCTCAGGGATCAAGTCTCTCCCCATATTCAGAAAGGTGCCGAACACAAAAGCTGTGCCAAGTAAACATGAGACACTAATAGCAATGAGGAAACCACATACAAGTATTGCGGGTTTTATCTGGTGTATTTAATAAAACCACATATTTCCATGGGTTTCAAACTGTCTCCAAGACAACCCAAAATGAGAAGGCAGCACAATATCAGAGGGAGACTGGAAGGTTATCCTGTTTTATGAGAGCATGAAGAATCCTAGACAGCCCCCATATATGGAGGAGTACACTGGCTTCTCTTCATCATTTCAGAGGGCCAACCACTTTCCCTCCTGACCCATCCCCCTCATGGGATGCGTGCATGGAACTGAAAGGATGTCCTCTTCCCCTCTCTGCCCCCTCGCTTTGTCCTCACTGGACAATGGAAAAGGAACTAGACTGTAATGAAACCTGCACCTCATGCAGCCCAGCCTTCCTCAAACTCCCACGCAGATTTTCAAATGAGGTAGGAGAGCAGTGTGTCTTTTCAGTGCCAGGCAGAATTCTGCCCCTTGCTGATATATTTCTGGGTAGGGTGTTTTGTTGTGTTTGGTTGGTTTTTTCTTTTCAAGCCAGAAGCAGATGGCTCACCGGTCTGATTTCATCTGGCAATTCCCCTGCTCCTGTATTGCCTCCATGGACCACTCCACAGCCACAGTATGGGGCAGTTTCAGAGCTTTCTGGTGCAAAATTGTCACATCTATTCTGAATGGTAAAGTAAGACACTGACAACAGCAAGTTATTTTAAGTTTTGGGCTTATTTCTATCCAAGGTTTCCTTCTACATTAAATTCTTTCCTAAGCTGTGAACCATTCAAGCTACACTTTTCATATAGCTGAAAGCAGATTTGATTAATATGATTTCTCTGTGAAAACCTGAGCAGATTAAAAAGCAGTGGTGTGAAGAACATTTTTCAACATGACATTCTCTAACATTATGCAGGGGTCTGCAGATCCTTACAGTCATTATATTGTTCCCACTACTGGTATCTAAATAGAGAAAAACCTATCATCAGGAAAGAATTTCACTTTTTTCATATTATAGTTTCAATCTCATGTGCAGGTCAACAAATCTGCAGCTGTGTATTGATTTCATTCTGTAACTAGGCAAGAAAGGCCACATTTCAAGGGAGCATTTGCAGATTGTTTTTTCCTTTGTATTACAGGTCTTTTTGTGATGGTCCCTTAGAAAAAAATTAAGATTGGCCAGATGACTTCTATGCTCACTGAAGCAAAATGCCAAAAAAGATGTTTACAGACGCATCAGTTTACTGTTCTTTCTCTGTGTATCCCAGGGTGTTACTAACCATGGAAATACTTTCCAAAATCAGTGGGGGGAAAAAATCTGTCTGGTATTGATTGAATATGGTTTCTCATCTGTCTCATGACCTTTTCCATCATATATAATTAGAAATGGAAAGGTCTTAGCCGCGTGCTTGCAGTACTCTCCAGAATACAGATAGAAGGTTTAGTTCAGTACTGAGATACAATGAAAGCACGCAATCCATAAATTCTTGGATTTGACAACACCTGTAGTAGTTCCTCAAAATAATAAATACCGATCATGTCAGCATTTTCAAGCTGATGCAGTATAGTATCAGTACGTATCTTAATTGTGTAGTGTAGTATCTTGGATTGCATTGCACATTGTAGAGGATAAATATAGTTTGCAACCATCTACAGCACAGGAAAACATCAAACCTGTCAATTGTGTGATATGATCTTTGTTACTTGCTGCTTCGGGGATATTTCTCTGTCAAACAGTCAATGTGATTTGCTAATCACTGGTTAAGAAAATGATCATAATGGCTGTTTCTGAAAACATTTATGAGTCCCTTGTGGTGAGTCAAGCTGCCATTTCTGAAAGTCAGAAATCTTAATCAGCCGTATTGCCCACAGACTCTTTGCAATGGTGGGGCAATAGCATTTCTGATTTTGACACCTACACTTTCTTATTTTGGCTGGATTTGAAAGGTTTGTTTGAATGTCATTATGTACTGCCCCTGACCCCATACGTACATAAGGAATTAAATCACAGAATCATATGCCTTTCCCAATGTGAAAAGCAGAGATGATGGTGATGGGATCATCAAAAAGTTAAATACATTTCACTTTCAGATACAGCTCTATTTCCATTTTGATATGAAAATATTCTAGCAAAGTACTGGAGAAGTTATTATTGAAACTCAGTACTTTGAGACAGATGCTTTCTTCCTGTATGGGGTAGGCCTGCAGCTCAGCAGAATGTGTTTGTTGGCCCCCTATTTGCAAGTCCTGTACAAAATTGCTTAAAAGACTGATTAAGAATGGCTCTTCAGTATGGAGGATGCTGGATCAGTTCAGATGATAAGCAATTGTCAACCTCTTATAATTGCTTGCTGTGTGGCTTCTAATGGACCGTTGCTCATACAACACAGGACACAACTAAAATTATCACAGTCAGAGGAGGAGCCATTTCACATGATGAGTGGCTGAGGAGACTGATCCCATTTTTGAGACTGCCATCCCCTTTAGAAATCTTTTCCCACAATTTACATGGACTACATGGAGCATGACATCTGATCGATCAACAGTGTCTGGCAATCCCACGCCTTTCAAAAACCATACACACACACAAATGCATGTTTTAAAACAGCTGACCTTCCCTCATGACTTCAGATACCTCTCAAACCTCTGAGGACTCTGATTAAGCAGTTTGTAAAATGTAGATCTCTCCCACTCATTCAGACAATTTCAATGCCTGTTCTGGTTTCTGACTTCTACACAAGCACAGTATCTGTTAGATATAGTATCTGTTCTAGGAGAACAGGTTCATTGAGTCACCATATAAAAGAGCCTTGTACTTCAGTGGTATGCAATTGTCCTGGCTGTGAATTAATGCAATGTAATTTCTATTGGCATCACTATAAATTATTTCAAACATAGCTGTGAAGTGAAATAACATTTCACAACAGAGTGTGTACAGGCAGTATTCTAGACAAAGTTCTTCAATTTGTTTTGGCCAGAAATGTATCTGAATAGTAAAACAATAACCTGAGTATCAGACTGTCAGCAAAGAACATATTTTCAGTGAAGATGAAATATGCATGAGTGAGAATTCATCCATCTGTAAAAACAAATAAATCCCCCCCAAACAACAAAAGAGGAAAACACAAGTTAGTGTTGTTTCTGAAGTCCAAGTTTTATAAAGGAAAAATAAAAATAAAACAAAGATGGTTTACTTGCAAAAGACGTGACACAATGCCACCTCCTGGTTAAAATATGTAGAGAAATAGACCAGCTTTGTACTGAACACTTACGTATTTACACATGTGCATTACTAGATTGTTTTGTGTATGAATTCACAATAGTCATACAGTCAATTGTTTAGGACCAGCAGATCCCAGTATACCCACTATTGAATTTTCTGGAGTAGTCTAGCCCAGACCAAAGGCAGAATCTTGCTACTCAACAGTTAAAGTTCAATGCAGGTTTGCATCTTTAGACAAGAATCTCTATTTCATATTCTAGGGTTTGGCCTCCAATTTTAAAACACTCATTTCTCATAGAGTATCAGATTCTTTAATAATGTTTCCTTATTCAAAGATCTAGCAATTTAAAAATGTTTTAAAATTCGGCTTTTATGCATTTTCTCTTGAGAGCCTCATGTGTTAATAGAGTCATATAGCTAAAATCTCTTAACTCTGCAACATGCAGAGACATTTTCAAAACAGCTTGGACATAATGAAGCATTTAAATATTTTCCAGTTTAATCAAAATAAGAATCATTTGTCACTAGGGAAGCCAGCAGCTCTTTCAAGATGCATTCAATACCTCTCTCCTCTCCTCTGGTCCTTTTGAACTGTCAAGCACTTTAAAATAGTGACAGGATCAAGGTAAAGACATACTACTGCTTATTAAATTTAATAGCTGGAAGAGTTAATACTGGACACCCACACACCAAATTTCTCCAATACCCTTCATCCAGGATTAGGGTTTGGCCATTCCTTTTCACTTTCCAAGAAACTCTAGGACTTCAAGATACTGAAGTTTTCCCTAAAATTTTTGCCTATTCCAGGTTCATTTATAAGGAGGGCACACCCATTTTGTATTGGTTCAGTAACCCATCCTTTCACTGCATGTTCCAATAAAGCACTGTGGTCTACAGAAATCCTCTCTCCAGAGACAAGCAAAGGCAGAAACTTAGAGGACTTCAGCACCATGAGTAAAATTCGTGTTGTTTCCCACTTCTGATTCTTCGCCCTATTTCAGAACCTCCCTTGGCTTATCCGCATTCGCTGTATGCACTGTATGAAGGAGAAAGTGGGAAAGCTGTGCAGGGAGAGGCAACCGCCACTGCTCCAGAGTAGCACAGGGAAGCTCCATAAATGCACTAGTATGACCATGGTTATTGCAGCATATTTATACAGCTTTAGAGTCAGAAAGATCAGAATTGTCCCTGACGGGTAATAAATTCCTGAACAAGAATTTGAGCTCTCTATATGATATGAGAATAAAGCTGATCAATGGAGAGAATTATTGTATTGTAAAACTACAGCAATGAGGGCACTGTGACAATTACTGGATATTTATTCAACTGATTTTCCTTGAGGAATTTTAATGAGGATTTCACACTCCATAACCACATGCTTGAGATTCTGTCAGTAAAAATGTAAAATGCTTCTGTTAAAGTAATGTGACACTGCTTTTGCTGCACTACTCTTTGCAGGGGAATGATATTTTAGCAAGACGAGAGCATGTCTACTCTTTTTTCAGATGTACTGGGAATGTTTTCAATTATTTACGTTGTGGCTGAATCCCTCTGTATGCCACTAGTCTCAGACAAAAATGACAATGCCAGCCCCAGAGTTGAACAGCTGTGGAAATTCCTTCAGCTTTCCATGCACAAGTTTCCCTGTGCTCTCCATGTGGTTGGCAGCAACATTGTGCATAATGCACAAGAAATGCTTATGGTGTATCGCTCTGGTTTTCTCCTGACGCCTTCCCGGATAGTGAGCTTCCGCAAACCAGTGCGACCCCAGTGTCCCGGACCGCCCAAGGGTAGGGGGTGGTGACACCAGGAGGGCTCGAGTACGGCCCCACCGGTGGGAAGTTGGTCACGGCGTAGGGGGAATGGAGAGTAATCCGAATGAGCGCCGAAGGTAAAAGAGAGAGGGACTCCCCGTATGGACGTTCTGCACCTTTATTGGTACAGAGGGACTCCAGGGACGAAGAGCCCTGAGCTCCCTCTGACAGGGGTTTAAAAGGGGAATTAACAGCCAATAGCAAGAGGGTCCAGGGGAGGAATTAGGGAGGGTCCAGGGTTACAGATCCAATAATTAAGGGGCAGGGGAGGAGAGAGGGGGGAGTCTAGGGGGGAGAACTAATCAATAACTGAACAAAGGAGAACTTTCCAGAACAGGGGGTACATACGAAATTTGACTGACAACTATAGAACCAATAACAGAACAAGGGGATTAGACCATTGTCGTCTCTATCTCGGGGGAAGCTTCTTCAGACTTGAGGACTCTCCACCAGAGCCCCTCCTCCACAGTGGCACACACCGGGGCCCTAAGGCCTTTATTATCAATCCGTACCACCGCCACAATGGTGGGATTAGAAGTGGCAAAATCTGTCAATTTTTATACAGAAGACTCCAAAGTTGAACTAATTTATTTGCAATTACGGCCATTCCATGTTATTGATTGCTATGATTACAGAAAAATTTAGCTCTCGTTCCCAATTCTTAATCTCATTAAAATGGCAGTGGGATTCAAATAAAGAAAAGAATCAGTTAAGAGTTTGAAAACTCAGTTTATATTCTTGACTCACACACTGATCTGCACCATGTTCTTCACAGGCTTCATTTTTCTGTGCTTCTCTTTTACTCTTGTCTTGCAGATTATAAGTAACATTTTCAGAAAAGATTGTCTCTTACTATGTGCTTCTACTATGCCTTTTTTAATGAGGTGCCAAATTCATTGAAGCCTCTAAGCTTAACTATTCTTTATATAATAAGATAATAACCCATAATACACTGAAATAATCCTTCACAAACTGAAAATTATAGTTTGTTACTCCAAATTGCCGCTACTTTCCTGTGCTTCTGACAGAGGCCTTCTGCAGTTGTTCACAGACGTGTCCCAGAATTTTCAGACAACATGGCAGTGTGAAAATGCAAAATGTGAACTTATCTTTCAGATAATCTGTACTAAATCACTCATTGCTGTGGCCATTAAACTATTTCCATGTATATGGCATGGTCTGCTATTCCTGCTTGGATGTTAAGGTAAACAATCACAAAAAAATAAGTAGAGCTGTGTGACCTCCTTGTACACAACAACATATATTTAGTTTTAAGAAATTCCTGTTTCCACTGATGCTTATGCCAGACAACTGTAATTTATAGCACTATGAAGCAAAACTGAAATTTCAAGTTGGGCATCTAAATTCCTTCTTGGTGTAATATTACAAGGTTTTATGAGATTACACCAGAAACTAATACAGCCCAGCAACAGAAAATTACTATCTGCCACTTTGAGTTTGGAAATGTGTTGTGAAAGGAAAATGTCTTTCTTATTGCACACTTTAATGTCTCTCAGTGATGGTAACTAAAGACTTGATTGCACAGACTTTCATGTGAATGGTTCTCCCTTATTCAGTCATGTCAGTGATATCAACCAGATACAGATATACAATAGATACATTTGGGTAAAAACTGCTCAAGGGAATAAAATCTGCAATATTTTTCCACACCAACAATAGGTTATACTTTTTAAAAAATTAAATCAGGAAATCATCACAAACTAAAATGTGTGTGCATTTGGTTGAAGACAACCTTCACCATTGAAAAGAGGAGGAAAAGAGAAGTGAAAATTCTGAATTTTGAGAGGGGCTGAAAGGGAAATCTCAATGACCAACACTGAAGCCAATAAAAATGCAAAGACCATAGAGAGCAAGAAGTATTAAAGTAGATGAGGATTAAATATGACAATACATATTTTGGAACAGTTATGAATTAGCCTAAAACTAAGAGTAAATTTTCGAGTGTAAAATATAATGGTGGTTCAGGAGTTTTACATGAGTCCATGCTCTGCAAAGCTCTCTCTAGAAGCTGTCTTGCCTTTAAAGAGACTCTCAGCACCCTGACAAAAGTTGATAAACTCTGAGGGTTAGTCTGGGTAAAGACCTAATGCAAATATATACTACACACATCACAGCACAGGATTGTGGCCTTTAAATTATAGATTGTTTAGGACAGGCGTAGATCATGTCTCTTAGGATGCAGCTCTCAGCTGACACAATAAAATGGCAATTAGTAATAGCAATGTGTCAGGTATTGTTCATCTGTGAAAATACTTCCAGCTTTTACAAAAGGAAAATATGTTCTGCTACATCCCTATGCATGGCATAGCAGAGGCCACAGGACCAGCCCTTCCTGTAGCTCTAGTCACAAAGACCACATCCATGAATGTAAAGGAACAGGCTACAGGATGAAGCACTGGCCTGCCCACAGAGAGGGTGCAGAGCACTCGCCTGGGCTGGGCATCCTTCAAGGGGTAAGGAACTGAAGACAGGATGGCAGGAGTAAAGCCACCCTGTTTTGAGTGGGAAGTGAACAGGTGCAATGAGTGCCATGCCATTTGGTCTTGGGGTGAAAGGATGGGGTCTGGCCTGTGTTATGTACTTGCCAAGGGGTTTTCTGTGAGAGAAATGCATCTTGCATTAGCGACATACCAGCAATAAACCAGCACGACATCCAATAGCTGTGCCAGACATCTGCTGCTCCAAGGGAAGGTGGGGAAAGGGACTTGGCTCTGCCAGAAGTACCTTGTACTGCATGGGGGAGGGAAAGTGCTTGCTAATAATGTCTGTCGGGACTAAGAAGTTCTCCGGGCTTATGCCACCTCGTGTTCTCACAGGTATCTAGCTAGAGGAAAAAAAGGAATAGCAGCTCTGGCTCACAGGGATTCACAGTCTCACAGGAAAGCTTCCTTCACTTGCAGCTCTCCCTCAAATCAACTTGCAAATAAGCACGTGGGGAGCTCACTCCTCTGCATGGCCAAGTGAGATTAGAGACAGCATTTCGTTTGTGCGGGCCTTTTGGCAAGCACCCACTGAAGTGAAGGATTACACAAAAAGTCAGTCATTCTTCTGTTAAAATAAACTCCCTTTTTTAAAAGGAATCAACAAAGCAAATTTTCCATGAAGTCATTAAACAAGTTTTAGTTTAAAAGAATTTATCAGCACTGAAGGATTCAAAGAAAGAGAAGAATTAGGGAAGCCATAGCCAGTTAAAGAAGAAGAAAAGAGAAGAGAGGGGGGAGAAGAGGGAAACGGATTTCTTCTGAATGTTTTCCTTAAGCTGAGGAAGTCAAAACGATCATGAAGAAGAAAGGAAGGAAAATATGGCATCTGCATTAATCGGCGTTAAGCACTTAAAACAAGAAGCTTCAATAACTGTGCAAATTTAAATTTTTGAACTTCTCCTTTCTATCCTTCCTCATTGATATTCGTAGGGCAGTAACCATTATTTGCAAACAAAGATAAAAAACAGCATTTACTCTTGCTGGAAAATGCAGCTATAATTTATTATTAATACATTCAATTATTGTGAATAACTTTGCAAAACTTTCATAATATAACCCAAATAAGAGCTAGACAAACCAGTAGGAGTTTTTTGGTTCAGTCACTAAAGAAAAAGGAAAACAAAATATAATCAGTTAAGTTTAAATCAAAACAGACCTTTTATGTTTTTTTGAAAAATAGGGATTTTTTTAGAATCAAGCTAATCTGTAATGACTTTTGCTTTCATTTTAAAACTTTTCTTTCTAGTAAGCCATTATTAAATACTAAAAACAAGTTTATTTTACAAATGTCAAAAGCAAACATGCCAGCATTTCTAAAATGAAACCTTTTTTTGCTTCAGAAAATTCAGGAATTAAATTATTCCTTTTTAAATATAATATCTGTTTTACTCTTTATTCATCTGAATTTAACTGTGGATGATTCATATTTGCAAGCAATTTTTTAAAATTCTGGTTTATACTATTACCCTAAAATTCACACAATTTCAGTAAAAACAGGAGCTACTTCCTATTTGTCTGGAGTTCAAGTCTGCACCTGAAGACTCAGGATATGTTTTGAAAATGAGTGTTTATTTGCTTGGCTTGGCCTGACTTTGCTTGGTTGGGTAAAACCAGGCCAAGTTCCAGTAGATCCTGGAGTGACTTATATGTTTGACTGGAAACTCCTAAATGTCTTTCTGAGGGGTTTCCTGCTGAGTGCTAAAATCTCTCAGCAAGTGAGAACGACTCTACCAGTCAGGTTTACTGGCTTTGAAAGGTCTCAAGCACAGGACAAGTTCATGCAGAGCTGCTTTTAATACAGACAAAATGGAAATTTACCACCTCAAATATCAGGATTCAGAGTTGGGCTGTACCTACCAGAGGTGGCCTGATAAGAAGTCAGCCCTTAAGGCTGCTATTAGAGTGGGAAAAACAAGGGAAAGCATCTGCTGGGAATGTTTATCCTCTGTCCCCAACACTTGCAAGTGCACCAGACACCCCAGCAGAAGCGGAATTTCCAAGCCATGGCAGAGGGAAAGCAGGCACAGGCACATAACAATGATGGCAGGTCCCCCCCAAGAACCATTTGGTTCCACATCCTGCCTCTAGCAGCAGCCAAGAGAGGCTGGGGAAGCATGCAATTGAGGACAAGCATGCACTAATGTCCCCCTGGCTCCAAACACTCCATGAGCTACAATATTTTCTGAGCCAAAAATGGCATCTTGTGTTCTACATCCCTCAATGGATTCTTCTTCTGTGGATTTATCTAATTCCTTTTGAAGCTATGTAAACTTCTGGCATGCAGAGATGCTTGTGCTAATGTCATCAACAATATAATTACACTTTCTGTGGAAAAAGCCCTGCTTTTGCTTGTCAAACCTGCTATTCCATGCCCCTATTTGTGTTACCTACCTTGCACTACTCACCATTCATAGATTTCTATTCCCTTCTTTCTCAGGCAAACCTTTTCCTACTCAGTGTAACAAGTTTATGTAGTCAGTCTTGCTCTGGAAGCTATTTCATAGCTTTGAATGTTCTATCAACCTTTCCTCACTCTGGTCTACCTTTTTGATGTGCAGGGGATAAGAACACATGCAGTCTTCAGGATATGTCTAACTCACAGACTTACAAAATACTTTCTATCCTTCTATTAAGGATTGTTAGCAGTGCTAACAATGGCTTTTTGCTAGTCAAGCAAAACTGTTGTTTTATCTTCTTTACCTTTTCCAAAGCATCTGTGAACTCTGAACCACAATCTGGCCCCTTTTATTTGCATAATATGACAATTCAGTATAAACATTCCCTGTCTCTAGTAAACTCAGTGTAAGATACAAAATGGGGTAAAAGTATAGATACTGCTGAACCCAACTTCGAAGCTGTCATATTTACATTAGTGAAATCAGAATCCTTTCTTCAGAGCAGGAGTTGATAAATACAGCAAAAAGGAAAAACAAAAAGTAGATTTAAATAAGTAATGTCTACACATATTTGCTTAGGCAAGTGTGCTAACGCTTCTGTGGGTTTGGCAGGGCTGCTTGGGTGCTGCAAAGCCTGCTGTTATCCAGCGCTTTGGACAGATAAGCTTCTCTGGCTGCCGCTATCAGCAGCCTTATCTTATCTCGCTTATCTTTGTACTTATGTTTTGCTTTGCAGTGAACCTCGATGTAGATTGAAGCAGGTAGGAGTAAAGAAAAGAGAGAACGGACTCTTGGTAGCTTACCTAGCCTTTTAATAATATTCTTTTTCCTCAGGATACAGGCTACCAGAGAGACCTCGACCGGCTCTTTACACAGGGTTTTATTGACATGGGGTGACAGCTTTCCAATGAGTCTTGGGCAAGGGCGGAACATATTTGCATTAACCTATGAACTTTACAGAACAGTAGAACTTTCTGGCAACTGTTGAATAGTAAAACAATACCATGAATATTAAAATAATAGAGGTGGAACTGAATCTATGACTGACAGGGTTAGAACGTGGCAGCTAGGGGTTTCCCCCTAGCCCACTGTCACAGTGTGCTTCCCACCAGTCAGAGACAAAGGCATTTGCCTCCTCATCAAGGTTGTCACGGGAAAGAAACCTGGCTGTGTGAGCTAGAATGATGCATTGCCCAATTTGGGGGATGATTCTGAGGTGGTCAGAGCCTAGAGTGGTCATAGAGAGGCCAGACAGTGACATGTACTGGTGTCTGACAGTCACAGGTTCTATGTAGTTTAGTCATGGAAATGGCTCACCATACCTTCCATCAAAAGCAGGATTACCATGCACTGGTGTAGGAAACAGGTAATTGTCAGCATGTGACACATGTGCCTGCAGAACTTCCCTCCCACTCGCACACAAATGGGCAGCTCTTCTGTAAGAGGATAACAGCTTGACAGTGTTATACTTGGGGCATTTTGACAGGTAAAAAATGCACAAACCCTTATAAAAGAATCCTGAGGCTAAACCTTGAAGTGATGCTCACTGAAGTGTGTACTGTCGTGTGTTCACTGCACTCTGGTGTCTAACTTTATTTAAATTCAAGAGCCAAACTGTGGCCTAGGTGAATGGGGTGGAAGTTTTGCTAGAAGGTTAGGTGGGATCTGGACCTGGTCTCAATTTCTGCATAGAAGTGACATTGATTTGAGGGTTTGCATCAGCAACACGTGTTTTATCAAAGCTTCCTATCTCACTTTCATCCCACTGCTGCTGCCCCTGCTGTTACCATGCTGACCCCTTGCTCACACCACAATATTGGTTCCCTCTGAAACTGAGATTTGACTTCAGGATTTTACTGATAACTTTCAAGGTTCTTCAAGCCTTGACCCCTCTGTTCTTACATAACCTGGTCCACATTTCTGCTGCCTTTCGTAACCTACTTTCTGTTTCTCATTTATCTCTGCTCTCCCATCACTTTTTAAGTTGACTGTGTCAAAACATGGTGCTTTTGCACAGTTGACCCCAGTGTGGTGGAACTCCATTCCTCTTGATATCTACAGATTTGGGAGATCCCTTTACCTCTCCCCTTTACCTCTCCCTTTACCTCTCCAAGATTTTGACAGCCTGTCTCATAGGGTACAAAGTGTGGTCAGGCCATGTGATACAGCTTTCATTTCCCCCAGACCTCCTCCCTCTTCAATTTTTTAAAGTTAAGGTCAGGCTGTGTAAAAGAATCAGAGCTCACAGCAGAATAATTGGAGTCACCTGAGACTCACACAAAGGTCATGTAGGTTAGTGCTTTTGAGGAATCTGTGATAAGACAGTGCCTGAGAGGGATTTGTGATGCAAGCCAATATTTCTGCTTAGTGTAATTTATGGGAGAGTTTTAAACAAATTGTAATAGGGACAAACCCCCTTTTGCTGGGCTCCTTATCATAAAGCTTGTGAGTGTTGTGTGCAATATTGGACATGAAAAGTTCATGTCCACTTGTTTTCCTGAAAACTACTAGTTGTAGTGGTTGTTACTGCCTAACTCGGCTTTCTTCCAACATAAATAACTTGAAGACACTTCAAGTATCTTTAAGAATTCATTCCTCCTTTAACACATTGCCTTTTAGAAGAGTATGCCTTGATTTTGAGAGAAATGAATTAACTGGGGAAATGATAATTTCAACACTGTATTGATTTAGCTTAGAAAAATCCTTTGGCATTTAGCCATATAATTTTGTATTTCAGAAAACCCTGGAAACAGTTGCACTACTCACAGGTATCTTAAACTAAAAATAGAAAGCCTGTCTTTCATACTTTTTCTATATAACAACAATTTTTTCATTAATGTTCCAGGTTACTTTTATCTTGGTTATGAATTTTATGATGCTAATAATTAATGATACCAGTCAAGCATATTTCTTTATGTTTCTTTCTGTGAAGCATTGTTCACATCACAGAAGATTCTTGAATGAGAGCTCCAGTATGGTTAGCACTGACGGGGGCGGAAGAGGATTCTTCACCAGGATTCTTTTGTAAATAGCTTGATTATTTATTTTTGTTAAGCAAGATTTAAAAATTTGTAAGAAGAAATTCTAATATCTAGGGTGTTCTGCTGCTCCCCTTACCAAAATGTGAAGTTTTCTATATTTTTAACCAAACTCCATAGAGACAAGATTTTAATATAGGTCAGGAACGAGGCATATACCTTGTTGGGCTAAATTTTTATGGCCAGGAAGTGGGGACCCTGGTGTGGATGTAGAACTTGACCAGATTAGCTGGGAGTTTGTAAAAACATAAGAACAAAAAGAGAATATATTTGTGCTCTAACCTTCTCTTAGAAATAAGTGTGTTTTTCTTTCTGTCTGTGAACACTTGTCACCCGATGCCAACTTGTCATCGTATAAATCATCTTGAGACATCACACAGCAGACAAAGAAAGCTTTATCTCTTGCATTCAGACTTTTTGGAACTCTGAAAATAATAAAAGGCAACAAATAGTAATAACTATTTTGCAAAAACATAATTCAAGCATCTGTTTCAGCATTTTTTAGAACTCAAGCAAAATAGCACTTTCAAGTGTATATTTGGAAAATCAGCACTCTTTCATTCTATTTACAGTTCACCTTTCCAGCTGTGCCGTGCCCTGACTTGTGTGTGCCATTTCAGGGCAGACAAATGTCCACAGTGATACAACAAAGCTCAAACTTGGATTGAACTTTATCAATTTGTGAAGTCTCTCATGCTCAGGTGATTTGGACCTTTCAAAGAACCATTCAGTTAAGCCCTGCCTTGGCAAGAACAAATACTTGATAAATGTTTATCTCTTCATACCACACTTCTCTCCTAAACTGACTGCCATGTCATCAAAAATTCATCAAAAATTCCACCCAAAAATGAATGGAATTCAGAAAAATGACTATATCAAAAACATGTGGTGTTTTGCTAAAGAGAATGATTCTTCACCAGTCCCTCACAGTACGCCTTTATTTTACAAGCAGAATTAAGCACTGCTTCCAAAATCTGTTTTCTGCGTAGTTTACAGACCTTCTCAGTGACACAGGATCGTTGGGTTTGCTAACCAGCAAGTATATGAGTTGTAAACATTCCTCAGAAGTGCAGCGTCCCACAGCATAAAGAAAAGGAATTCTTTTCCTCCACTCTTTTCCAGATCTTCTGAAGTGTAACAGATGGTTGTTATTATTTCTTCTTTTGGTTTCTATTCCTTTTATCTTTACCCAAAGTATTTCACCACCGCATATTTGTATTGTCAAATTGCACCATGGTGGAACTATGCACGCTTCTGGAATGTGGGATGATCTCTTTAGTTCTTCAGCCTTCCTACCACTTCCAGATAACTCCTCACTTTTGCTGTCATTCTGCTTCAGAGAATCATCTTATAAATTACATACTTTCTCACTCACCCTAAATCACAATCTCTGCAGTTTAGAGCAGCTTTCAGTTCTACTGTTGTTTTTTCCTAACTTTTCATTTCAAAACATCTGAATATTAAAATACTTGAAATACACAGTGTCCTTTACCAAAAATTTGGTACCAGAGAGCATCTTAATCTGGACAAAAGGCATGATCCCACAGTACTTCCAGTGCAATGTCACCACCAAGTTTGTCATTGCTTTGGTACCTTGTTTTCTTCTGCCAGACATAAACCTGCAGAGCTGAAAATTTTTCAGATTTATCATTCAGACCTTCATTTCTCTCTTTATGAGACCATGACGGTCTCCTAAGCAAACTGTCTAATCTGTCATTTTCATATGGGCTCTTCAAACAGTAAAAGATACCTTTCAATTATATCATATTGTGTGATATATATTTTTAAATTAAGATTACTATGGAAAAAAATTTAATTCAATCTGTGGTCTGTTCCCAACTCCTGTAGCAAAAACATCAGCTGGCACACAATTAGTTAGACAGTTGGTGTCCATTTATACTACTCTACTATAATGATGTACCATTTATTGTTGGACTCATTTGTTCAGTCTGGCTATGATTAATTTCACAAATTTCATCATTATGCAAACAGATCTTCCACTGCACATACGCTTAATATTGTACTCTTATCATACCTGTTAAATAAGCTAATGTACTTCAGCACAAATATTCTCTATCAGTTGTATTTACGATACAAGACCATTAATTCCAAGTAATAAAGCAAGACACATTTTATTCACATCTTACACTCTTCTGAAGATAAACATGGTTATTAGAATTCTTGTTATGATTTGTGTTTGTGGGATGAGGTTAAAGAAACACCAAATTCACTTTGGACAAAATATTCCTTCAGAATGCTTTATCCCACTTGTGCTCCCAAGAGCTGTGCCTTCAATGTGCTTGAAAAGATTTCTATATGGGCTACAGAAGCATGAGTTTTAATTTGAACAAAACAGGTATTATAGAAGCAGCTGCATATGAAAGCAGCAAGAAGCCTTTGAGGTTCAAGAGGCCTTTATTATCTTCCTAAGGGGCCTGTTTAGCTCTGGCACGAAAAATAACTTACATACATTTAGTCTTCTTTATGTTCATAGGAATAATTATTTCTTCCTGTCGCAGTTTTCCTTCTATTGCTACTTTCTCCCTAGTGCAGTTTAACCTCTTTGTAACATATAGTTACAAAACATTGCTTGCAACATTAATTTCAAAGAGGTGTCTCAACCTCTTTTGAAGGTGGCTTCAGTTCAATATCTGCAGCATTTCTCCTGCATTAAGATTTTTTCCCCAAATTTAGTGAGCTATTTTTATCAAAGATGAGCAGAACTGCTGATATTACAAAAAGCAGAAAAGGCAGGGTCTCACAAATGTGAAAAGGAACAGATAAGCGATGACAGCCTGAGTTGTGGGTTATTGTAAATTGTATACACTTCTGTTGGAAATCATGTCTCTATCTAATATGCATCAGGACATCCTTGCTACTCTAGCTTTACTTACACAGTTCAAATGTCAATCTAGCTAGCTCAATAAAGGTCCAAGTTGGCAGGTAAAAAAAGGCATCTAGAAATGGTCTCATATCAAAGAATTTATGTGAAACTTAGATTTAAAAACTACACAATCCAGAGATGGCAGGATTATTTGTGTGATTAATCTCTCAGCTGAAACTGGGAAGCTGGGAGCAGAATGTAGTGAGTGGCAATCCCTAAACTGAATGACCTCCTAAGCAATTCATACAGGAACATGTAATTATAGGAAAGGGGAACATTTTTTCCCAAAGCTGTCAGGCTTCTGTGCTCAGCTCAGGTTTGCAAAAAGAAGCTAGGCATTTTCTCTTTCTTACACTTCCTTCAATTACACNNNTCTTACACTTCCTTCAATTACACACAATGCTTCTGTAATTCAAAATTCCCTCTTTACTTTGATACTGATTGAAGCAGAATATGATCTACTTTCCTTTTCCTCTAGAAAGCTGGTTTAGATCTGCTGCACAGAAAACAAACCATAAAAATGTGGTTTTGTCAGTTTTATGCAAGTAGACAGGACTGAAAGACATGTGGGGTTAAAGGTTGAAATGCTTTCAATTCATCATCCAGCCCTAGTTCAATTGGCTGTTCAATTTTGCAAGCACAAGACAGCAATTATATGTGGAAATTGAGAAATTAGAACTCTTATCAAGCTCAAGTATTTATTTAAGGGCACAGTTTCAGGGGAGGGAAAACCAGTGTGTGTAAGGCCATATACAAAGTTTGAAAGTGTACCTGAAAAAGATAGAATCTGTTAAATGTTTGCTGACCAGAACCCCTATACTTATATGTAGGGGGCAGTTGTTCTAAAAAATGCCCTTAAAAGAGATAAGCATTTCTCCATATCTTAATGGATAGTGAACTTTGGTTTTTTAAATATGTGGTGCCTCTGCGTATTTCCAAGAACTATTATTATCCAGCTCCACAAGGATATAAAGCAAGTAAAAAATACTGAGTTGAACATTCCACAAACATATATAATGAGTATTTAAGCTCTGAAAATTGTGTTCACTACAAACAACTACTAAGTTTTGCTACATTTAAAATCATAATCTTGATATGGGGCTTGACTTTCAGAACTGTCTCATTTTATACTCATAAGAAACTGCTGCAATTTTCCAAGCAAAAATCTGCATGACTGTGTGACTGATCCTTCTTCCAAAAATCAAAAGCAAATTAAGGGCTCACCTGTTAATAAGGCGATTGAAACTATTCTTTT
>VYZT01032965.1:77478-98602 GCA_013400735.1 Pomatostomus ruficeps | reverse complement strand
ATGGGAACGGGGATGGGATCAGGGATGGGATCAGGGGTGGGAACGGGGCCGTGAGGGGTGCGTCTGGGGATGCGGGATCGTCCCCGAAGCTGGGAAGGGTTGGGGGGTGTCAGCCCCCGGTCCCGGGTCCTGGAGCCTGCCTTGCTCCGGAATGTGCTCGCAGGGAGGTGGATGCGCCTTTCCCAGGCAGGAAGGGCTCAGTGTGCGGGGGTGGCAGTGACACCCCTCAACACTCGGGAGGAATTTCCTCACGGAAGGAGCTGTCAGGCATTGAAAGGCGCTGCCCGGGGAGGTGGTGGAGTCCCCATCCCTGGAGGTGAACGTGGCGCTCAGAGCTCTGGTGGGGATCGGTCACAGTTTGGACCTGGGGATCTTTTCCAGCCTCAGGGATTGTGGCTGAAGCTCTGGATCCTGAACAGTCTGGGGCCCTGGATCCCACCCCTGCATCCTGATGTTCCCAGCCCGCTCCTGCTGTCCCAGGATGCTCGGACGGAGCACGGCACCGGAGCCTTGTGCAAGGAGCAGCTTTTGCCCGGTCCCCGCCCGATTCCTGCCCCGTCCCGCAGGGCTGCGCTGCCCCCGGGGCCCCGACACGTCCCCGGAGCCCCGGGAGAGCCGCGCTGTGACAGATGGACGGGGTGACCTGCCCGCAGCAGGTCCGGGGGGAGCGGGAGCGGATTACGGCTCCCGGGGCGGGCAGGGAGCGGGCACGTCCGGCCGTGAATAACCGGGTCCAGTGATGCCCTCCCGATCCCGGGAATAACCGGGTTCGGTGACGCCCTCCCGGTCCCGGGAATAACCGGGTCCAGTGATGCCCTCCCGGTCCCGGGAATAACCGGGTTCGGTGACGCCCTCCCGGTCCCGGGAATAACCGGGTCCAGTGACGCCCTCCCGGTCCCGGGAATAACCGGGTCCAGTGATGCCCTCCCGGTCCCGGGAATAACCGGGTTCGGTGACGCCCTCCCGCCCCGGCCGATCCCCTTCAAACCCCACCGGTGGCCTTTGCAGCTCCGGCCGGGCAGGGGCAGAGCGGGGGAGAGGCTCTCGTTGAGATGCAGAACACTCCTCTGCCATTTCCAGGAGCCGCGGGGACGCGGTCGGAGCCAAGGGACCGGGGGGGCGCGGGGGGATGTGTTGGCATTTCAGCGTTCCCTGCCCACTCCCACTCCCTATTATTCAGTCTCCATGGAGTCCTGAGGGCTTCTTCTGGATGCCCAGTGTTGGAGCTGCTCCGTTGTTAATTTTGCTCTTTGTAGCTGGAATTTTTTAGGACGAAAGGGGTGTTTCTACTCGGTCTGTGCTCCCAGGGCTCCTGCCGGGGTTAAATTCCACCTGGTGAGTCCTGTTGGATCTCAGGTGGGCCCCAAACCACGGAGGGGTCAGGGATTAACAGCTCTGTGTGTGTCAGTGCTAATTTCCCCGCTCGGGAGCAAAGCCAGCCCCTCTGCAGCCGCTGTCCCTCGGGATGGGTTCCCAGGGCGAGGCGGCGAGGCTGGAGCACCCTGAGGCACCCGGAGCACCCCGAGGCACCCAGAGCACCCCGAGGCACCCGGAGCACCCCGAGAGGGAGGCTCAGCTCAGCCCCAGCTCCGGCGCAGGGCTCGCTCTGCAGGTCCCAGGCAGCGCTGAATCCTAGCCCAAAGCGTCTTCCTCCCCTCCCTTTCCCTCAGAGCATCCCAGATGAGGCCGTCCCCATGTCCCGGACGAGGCCGTCCCCACATCCCAGGACGAGGCTGTCCCTACGTCCCGGACGAGGCTGTCCCCACATCCCGGACGAGGCCATCCCCACATCCTGGGACAAGGCTGTCCCCACGTCCCAGGACGAGGCTGTCCCTGCATCCCGGGATGAGGCCATTCCCATATCCCGGACAAGGTTGTCCCCACATCCCCGATGAGGACGTCCCCACATCCCAGGACGAGGCTGTCCCCACGTCCCCACCTGCCTCCTCCGGGAGCATTCCCAGCAAGAGAGAAAGGCTCGGCGTGGGGGAGTTATATCATTTATATCATTCTTTATATCATCGTTAAGAGTAGCAGGTATTGATGTACAATGCATCTGTCATCTTATTGTGCTTCCTATGAAAATGTGTGTACATAGTACAGATACCGGAGAGAATTCCACACTTTATACACTTGAAGGCATTCAGAGATCAGTAACAGAAAAAAAAAAAAATAAAATGGCACAAGAACAAGGCCTAAATGCTACCGGATGGGTATCTACACTGGCATGATGCATATAGATATATATATATATATGTACACATATATATATAGTCATATATATTATATATAAGAAATATAAAATGCCGATGAAATAATAACAAAAAAAGCGTTTTCTTCAACAGGTGAGCCTCAAGGTCAAATCCCAGCCCCATCTTTAAAAGCTTGAATGGGAAAGAGAAAGAAAATAAATAAATGAAACGCGATGAAACATTAGGAGAAATCCATAAGAAAATTTATGGATGTGGCCGACCCGTCGTCTTTGGGTGATCGCTGGATATAAAGGACTGACCCCCAGTTCCTAATTTTGGTCAGGAAGCAAATAAAAAGAATAAAAATTACAAGAATGAAAACAAAACCGCAGTTTGGAAACAAAAGTTACTAAAAAGACTTATTGCAAAAGCTCTTAAAGATAAGTAGCACTTGGGCCCGGGGAGGGCTCTGGCCTGGGGGCTGGGAGACGGGCGGGGGGCCAAACGGGGACCCCGGCGGGGAGCGGTGGCCGCTGACAGCCCCGGGGACAGCGGCTCGGCAGCCACGGAGCCCTGGCCGGGGCAGGGCTGCACCGGGAGCAGCAGCGGCGGCCCCGGGAACCCAGAGCCGCCCCAAATCCCCCGGGACAGCGACTGCCGGAGCTCAGCGGGGCTGGAGCTGCGACCCCAGAGCCCCCCTGAACCCCGGGGGATTTGGGGCTCGGTGCCCCCCAGCCACGGCGGTGCCAAGGGGGTGTCCCCGGCTGATGGGGAAGGGGTTTCCTCCGGCCTTCCCCCGAGCGTGGCTGGGTTTGGGGCCACAGGGTTCCCTGGGGACGCGAGGGACGGCGGGGCAGTGCCGGACCTGGCCGGGCAGGGAGGGACAGTGCCCGGCGTCCTCAGGGCCGAGGTGGCACCTCCCGACTGAGCCCCTGCGCTGCTCCCGGGGCTGATCTGGGGCCGGGGCTGAGGAAGACGTTCTGGACGGGTGGAGATGCTGCGTCTTCGTGCCGGGAGCGCCCGGGCCAGGCTGGGCTGCGGGTCCCGGGGGACACAGGCGCTCTCCGGGGACTCCCGGGCACTCCGGGGGCTCCTCCGTGGTCCCCCCACTGGGCACAGGGGCCCAGCAAGCGCGGCCAAGGCGTTGGAATAGGATGAGTAGGATGGTGACAATGGAGGACAGACAGACAGGGCTGTGGATGGAGACTGCGGCCGGACGGCTGCTTCTTCTTGGCTTCTGGGTTTTAGTTAAAAAGGCCGAGGGGAGCCAAGGGGGAGCCGGGGCAGGCCCGTGCCCTGGCCCACTGTGCGTGTCGCTCCCGCCGCGCGGGACGGCCGGGCCGGAGTGTCCTGGAGTCTCTGAAGGAGCGGGGCAGGCGCAGAGCAGCTGCCACGGGGGCTGTGCCGGGGTCTGGCATCGCCCGACCCCACTGCCCGCCCCGAAATCCGAGGCTGTCGCTCTTGTCCGTGTCCCAGCGTGCCGAGGAGCAAAGGCCCCCTGGATGTGTCTCTCCGCTGGCGCTGGCGGGGAGAAGGGCAGCTCTCGCAGGGCTTTGGTAGCTCAGGTTGTACATCCAGACGTCGGTTAGCAGGTGAAGTCCTCGAAGGTGCCCCGGGCCGGGTGGTGAGGTAGGATGTTGGCTGCGTACGTCATGCCTGCTGGGTGTCCCCGTATGCTTTCACAGGGGTTCTGCGGCACAAACGGGACGTTGGGGTCACTGGTTCCATCCAGGTCCCTGCAGAGACCCAGCGCCATCCCCCCGCAGCACCTCTGCCTGGTCCCTCCGCTCCTTCCCCAGGCACTCCCTCCCCACGGCGCCTCTCGGGCAGACCCCGAGCTGCAGGAGGGGACACGCAGGAGGGGACACTCAGGAGGGGACACGCAGGAGGGGACTCGCAGGTGGGGACACTCAGGAGGGGACACACAGGAGGGGACACTCAGGAGGGGACACACAGGAGGGGACACACAGGAGGGGACACGCAGGAGGGGACCGCACTGTGCCCGGCACTCACGTGGCGCTTCACGTCGTCCATGCTCAGCGCGACGCCCTTGTCTGTGTTGTTCCTCTTGTGGTTCTTGCGGCACTTGCCCCGCCGGCACAGCCGGTGCTTTATCACCTGCCAGAGCCACGTTTCAGCGCCGTGGGGCTCAGGGGTGGCTCCTCCCCATGTCCCACCCGAGCACGGCTGCGGGACGGAGGAGATGCTCACCTCGTAGGCGTAGTCAAACAGCTCCAGGACTGTGAGGATACTGGCCCCAATGAACAGCCCCATCTGCCCTCCGATGTCACCTGCAGAGGACAGGGAAGCCATCAGGGTGGCCTGAGGCCTGAGTGGGGTGGCAGAGGGAGCGGAGAAAGGGGCAGAACTCGTCACCGCTGTGACTGGTGCCTGGTCACGGCAGGGGGTGCCCTGCTCCACATCCACCCTGCCAGCACACCCCGGTGCCTTGGGAATGGGGCCACAGTGACAGGGCCAGTGTGAGGCCACCTCCTTGGGGGACTCTGGCTGGGGACTGTCACAGGGCTCCCCACAGCCACCAACACTCACCCAGCAAACCGGCCACCTCGTACGCCTTCTTCTGCTCGATCGTCTCGTAGTTCAGGGCTTCGAAGAAGATATCCAGCACGAGGATGTTCTCCCTGTGCGGGACAGGAGCGGCGTCAGGCTGAGGTTTGGGACGGAGGGAGCAGACGCCGCCCGCCGCCGCGGCCGCAGCGCGTTACCCGATGTACTGCTCCGACTTGTTGTACTTCTTGGCCAGGTACTTGGCCGAGGCCTTGCTGGGGATCTTCACCATGGAGAGCTCTTTGCCGTAGCGGGTCATGTTGCAGGGCATCTCGCAGATGCAGTACTCGTTGTCCTTCTCCACCAGGAAATCTGTGCAGGGAGAGAGGGGGATGGAGAGATGGAGAAACCCGACGGCCGCAGCTGCGTCCCACGGGGCCGGGCAGCCTCACCTAAGGCGGGGTCCGCGCACTCCTTGTACTGCTCCGGGGTGCAGTAAGGGGCATCGCCTGGGGAGACACAGAGCAGGATTGCAGGTGGGAGCACAGCGCAGGGCCGGGCGGGGCCGGGCGGGGCGCGGGGCTCACCTGGCATGTGCACCATGCGGCAGTTGCAGTTCTCCACCAGGTACCGCGTCTCGCAGTCGATCCGGCAGGCCGTGATGCTGTAGGTGTCGTAGAACTCCGAGTCGCCCGCCACGGCCTTGCAGTCGCCCCAGGGAGGGGGCAGGTAGATGAGCTGCAAGGGGAGGGGAGCCAGGAGTGAGGGGAGAAGCCCCCCAGGCCCCGGCGTGGCGAGGGACAGAGGGGACTCTGCTCCTGCAGCGCAGGGTGGGAGGGAACACCCCAGACCTGCCCAGTGCCTACCCGCTGCTCCTGGCAGGACACAAAGGTCTGGAAGCCGGGAGCCACCCCGAAACCCAGCTGGTCGATCAGCGGGGGCTCGTCCTGGCTGTGGATCTGCACCTTGATCCCGGCTTCGAATGAGGTCTCGTCTGTGGCAGAGAAAGGCGGGGTGAGCGAGGCTCTGTCCCTGCTCCGAGGGGCTGTGCTGAGCCTGCTGAGCGGGACCACAACTTCTGCCTCCCACGCTTCCCCTTGGCCGAGTCACTCATCCACGTGTCCGTCCATCTGTCCACCTGTTTGCTGCACCGTGTCCTTGCCCCCTCTGCCCCGACCCCCCTGCTCCACACCCCGGAGTGTGGCAGGAAAGCGTTTGCCTCTATTTATAAACAAGTGATGGCTGCGTGTCTAAACGATGGGGAGTTGCCATGGCAAAGAGCAAAGACAAGGAGGAAAAGGGAAAGAAAAGACCAGAAGTGATGAGAAATGGAAGGAGGGAACAGAAGGGAGCCTCAGGGACATGGATCTGTGGTCTGGGGAGCTGGGGAGGGACTGGGGAGGTGGGGAGAGGCTGGGAAGCACCCCAGGAGCTGCCCGGGACTGAGTGGAGCTGCTGGGGCAGCGGGTTACCTGTTTCCCCCCACACGGGCAGGTACTCGTCCTGTTGGATGTCCAGCATGATCTCCAGGCCATTGCCGGTGCCCCCCTTCATGGTGATGAGCCGGGGCTTCCCGTCCTGCCCCGCGTTGAAGGTGTAGCACTTCCCGTAGCGCGTGAAGACCTGCGGGAGAGGACACAGGGCTGAGGCCGAGGCCCTTCCACAGCGCGGAGCCCGGAGAGCATCCCAGCCCCAAAACTCAGCCATCCCAGCCCCAAAACTCAGCCATTCCAGCCCCAAAACTCAGCCATTCCAGCCCCAAAACTCGGCCGTTCCAGCCTGGCACGGTCCGACCCGGCTCCTGACCCACAGGATCTCTCCGTGTTGAAAGTCTTGGCCCTGGTGGAGGAGGAGATGTCCCCACAGGGACTCAGAGGAGACACTGCAGGGCCCCAGAGAGCCCAGGGCAGCCGTGGCTCCCCGAGGTGGTGGCACTCAGCCTGACGCCTGCACCGGTGCCTCCTCCAAGCCTCCTCCATCCCTGGAGAGGACGGGGCTGGACCGGAGCCTGGACCCCCCCATCGCTCCTCGGCCGTTCCAGCTCTCGGCTCCGGCAGCCGGCACAGCCCCAACGGTGCGGAGCCGCTGCCAGCCTGGGCAAGGGGACGCGAGGGCAGGGGGCTCACACCACATGGTGCCCGCAAGCCCTGATGCCACCAGGATGGAGGTGCCGGGCACCTCCTCAGCGAGCACAGCCCCGGGGTTGCTCTCCGTGTCCCGCCAACGGGTCTCCGCAGCCGGTGCCGTCCCCAGCTCTGGCAGATGGGGCTGAAATATCAGCCTGTCCCTGAGCAAGCTCCAAGGGCAGCGTCACCTGCCATGCCTGATCCGGCACCGATCACCTCCGGAGCTGCTCCCCGTGCCGGGCCACCCTGGGGCTACTCACCGGCGCAAAGTCCCCGGGGCCGCAGCGCTGGCCGCGGTAGCTGCAGCTCAGCAGCATGTCCTCCAGCTGGTGGCAAGTGCGGTTAAAAAACCCGTACAAATTTAGGGGCTCGTCCTCCTCCCAGGGGCCGGGCTGGGCCGGGGTGAAGCCCAGCTCCATCCCAGGCTCATAGTCGACCAGGGGGGCCACGTAGAGCAAGTCCTCGTGGCTGAGCTGCGAGAGCCGCACACGGTTGATGTTGCAGAAGGTGACGGCGGGGAAGGTCATCTCGGGGCTGTCCTCCTCGCTGAGCAGCGTGACGTGGTGGTACTCCAGGTAGTAGGCGATGCGGTCGGCCACCTGGTAGAGGAAGACGGAGAGGGAGAGGAGGAAGGCCAGCGCCCACAGCGCCTGCCGGGCGCCCAGGCTGCCTTCCACGAAGATGTGGCTCAGCCCGTGCAGGGTGCAGCTGCTGGCAAAGGCCACGAAGTCCGTGGTTGCCCCTGTGTCCTCCTCCTCCTCTTCATCCTCCTCCTGCCCATACAGGAACTCGTCTGCTCCATCTTCTCCCTTCCCAGTGGCTGCAGCATCTTCTGGTCCTTCCTCGCTGGAGAAGGAGATGGTGCAGAATATCTGGAGCGGCATTGTCCAGCCTGGGGGTCCCGGCTGTAGTGTGGAGGTCCCAGCTCTGGTGTGGGGATCCTGACCCCTCCCCTGCCACAGCTTGGGGGTCTTCAGTCAGTTCCTCGGTAGAGAGGGGCTGGGGAGAGCAGGGGAGGAGGAAGGGGCAAGTTCAGAGAGGAGAAACGGAGAAGGAAAAGGAGTGAGGCGAGTGAGAGTGAGGGAGAGGAGCAGAGGGATGCTCGGAGGGCCGGAGCGAGGAGGGTATTTCAGGAGCAGAAGGAGGGGAGGAGGAGCGAGGGGCGGTTCCGCGGGCTCCCCGGGCCCCCCGGGACCGGCCGGCTGCGGCTGCCAGGACGGAGCAGAGACATCACCGGCTCCAGGAGCGCCGTGGGAGCTCCCGGTGCTGCCCGGGGGCCCGAGGGGCTGCCATGCGGGGGGCACGGGGACCGTGCGGGTGTGCGCAGGTACCCGGAGCCGTGGCCCTTGCTCTGCCCTCCATCCTGGCGTGGTCTGGCCCCGGCAGCCCAAGCGGCTGCTCCAGCCAGGCCCTCCCCGCTGGGTCCCCGGCTGTCTCCGGAGCCACCGTCTGCCAGGCTCTCTGCGCTCGTCCTCAGGGCAGCTGCAGCCAGAGGTTTTCGTGTGACGCTGTCCTGCTTCAGTGCTGGCCCAGGTGGGGGGAGGGATGCTGTGGTGTCCTCAGGCTCCTGCGATGCTCTTGCTGCCTTGGCAGTGCCCGTCCCTGCAGGTTCATCCCCCTGTGCTGCAGGGCACCGGCGTGTGCCAGTGAGAATCCGGAAAGTCCGATGTTCCGAGTGGTGTGAGCTCCGTCCTCCTCCGAGCAGGGCTTGGGTGCTGTCCAGGCAATGAGTCCGTCTGCAGCGCCCGGTCAGTGCCGTGCACATCCCCTCGTGCTTCGGGTCCCAGTGGGGCACAGGGAGCCACCTCTTCCCTCAAGGAACGGCATCCAGGCCTCGTGCTGCTGAGCCGGCCGGGCTGGGGTCCCGGGGAGCAGCTCTGGTGCAGGACGGTGGGACGGAACCAGCGGCTGTCAGGAGCACCGGCATCTCCTCCCTGCATCAGCACAGCCCCTTCCCGTGGTTTGCTGTTTCCCTGCACTCAGCACTTCATAAAAGCATCCAGAGACCACAGAGCAATCTCCAGCCCCATCCCGGCACCACCATCACCGGCCCGGGGGGAGCATCTAAATCCGGCAGCACTGGATGTGCAGGGCTGGACGGGAGGTTTGGGCTGGTGCCTGGGTGGGAGAAGCTCACCCAACCCCTCGGTTCGGCTGCTGTGCCTCCTTCCCCGCACACCCTGCGGTGTTCCCGGTCCCTGAGCACATCCTGGCGCAGATGGACACCACAAATTGGGAGAGCAAATCAGTCAAAATCTGATCTGATACCAGCGGAGTTATCTGCGATTCCTGGGCAGGTGATGCCGGAGGAACAGGGGATGCCTGCCAGGGACAGTGAGCGGGGATGTGACAGGGGGTTGTCCCTTCCTGGGGCTCCCCCAGCTCAATATTCCCTTCGACAGGGCCCTTGTGTAAGAGCGACGCTGGCAGATGTCACCAGGGCCTGGGAGAAAGGATGGATGACCTTGGGGACGAGCGCCAGAGCCGCGGGATGAAATTTCATCAAGCCAAGAGCAAGGTTACGCCCCTTGGGGCTGTAACAGCACCGGGGATGCTCCAGGGAGGGGATTTGGGCCGTTTGGGAGGTTCAGCCCTGCGGGAGTGGGCTGGGGACGCACTGGGCTGGTCCCACACAGGCTCTGGACAGGGAGGAGCGGGAGGAGCCCTCTGAGGCTGGGGGGGATTTCTCCCCACTCTGGGGCTGCGTTTCTGTGCCACGGCTGAAGTGGGGAGAGGAGAAGGGAAATGGAATTCGGGACCTGCGGGCCGGGGGCGGTGTTTAGCCCCGGCAGGGCTCGGACAGGGGCGCGGTGCAGCCCGGGGCCATCAGCCGGTCCCTGGCGGTGCGAGCGAGGGGCGGATGCGCTCCCTCGGCGCGGGGAGGTTTAATGTGTCTTCTTGGGAGCGATTGCAGCAGGGAGAGAGGGAGAGGAAAAAAGATGCTGTAATGAAAACATTCCATCATCGACTGGGGCCATTAACCTGCCTCGCTCGGCTTAAACAGCTGGCGGGGAGCGCCGGGCCGGTTCCCAGCAGCCGCGCGGGGCGGGAGGACGAGCACGGCCCGGCTCCGGTTACCGCCACCTGTCCCACGGCCGACACCCGAGCCGGGGTGAAGGTGACCGGGGACGGCCGCAGCCCGGAGCACGGCGGCACCAGCGCCAAGGGGAGCGTGTCCTGACCCCCAGGCTGGGGACAAACCGCGGCCGTGTGTCGCAGGCAGGAGGGGCCGCCCTGGTTTGTGCGAGTTTTGGAGATGCTGGAGGAGTCCTTGGGCTCGTTCCAGCTCCTCCCTCGCCGGGAGTTATTTTTACCCTCTCTCAGGTAAAGCTTTGGCGGGGGCGAGGGACGGGGGTGCTATAATTAACCGTGACATCAGCCCCCGTGGCGGGCGCTGCGATGGGGCCGCCACGCCCGACCCGGCGCTGGCACCGGGGCCGCTCGGTGCCCTCGTCCCCGCCCCGGTGAGGGGTGTGCGATGGCAGAAGGAAATGGGTTTTTCCTGCCTCCAGAGCGGCGTTTGGCCACTGTCCCGGGCGGTTCGGCCCCGCTCGCTGCTCTGCAGCTCCTCACGGGCCAGGGAAAGGAGGTTCCCCGGAGCGGGGGAGCACGGAGGCGGCGGGGGGGAGGCGGGAGCGGGATTTGACGGCAGCAACAGCACATTTCACAGCCTGTCACGCTTTAATGGCAGAGGAGATCAAAGCCGGGATGGAGTTATTCATAGAGATAAACCAATCCCCGAGGAGGCGAGGAGAAAACAACATTGCAAGCTCTGTTATCCCAGGTCTCCGAGCCCCGGGGAGGCTGTCGCAGAAAGCGCCCCGGGAGCTGGACCCGCGCGGTTTTGTGATGGGCACTGCCCAAAGACCGGCTGAGCCGGGGCTGAGCTGCCCGCGTCATCCCGGGGGGGCCCGGAGGCCGGAGCCGGCGGCTGGGAAGGGCTGGGATGAGGAGCAGCCCCGCGGCAGCCGGAGCAGCGCGGGGGGGGATATTTGGGGCAGATGGAGACCCCACAGCTGGGCTGCCCCGCTCCCACCACGCAGCCGGGCGAGCCAATCGCAAGGGTGGAGATTGAGGTTCTCCGCGTGTCTTGGCCCGGGGATGCGCTTTGCGGCTCCCGGAGCTGCCAAAGATGGTGGCGGAGGCACCGGCGGTGCTGCCACCGCCGCTCCGGGCGGGATGAGCCGCTCTGGGGCGGCTCCAGGGCCGCAGATCCCTCCCTGACCCTGGCGAGAGGCAGAGCAGAGACAGCCAAGCAAGGTGGGATTGCCCGGGCAGGCGCGATCTGTGCCGGGACTAATCCTGCGCCCCTTATCAGATGCTGCCACCTTGCCTGGGCTCGCTCCGCCAGCCAAGCCGGGCGCAGCTTGTGTTATCCGGCCCTTTATCCCCCAGATTAGACGCTTCACAGTGGATTAGCATGTCACATTCTAATGCAGAAAAATTGATGATTAAAAAGGAGTTTTTCCTCCGTATTATTCCCCACCTCCGCCTCCTCTCCACCCCGTCCCCGCAGGCCCACCAGCCCCAGCCGTGGGGAGCGGTGACGCCGCGGCGCTGGGGGACGCCAGAGTCGCCTCCCTGGATCGAACACGGATGGGAAACAGGAAGCCAAAGGTGCCTTTTCCAGGCCACATCCCGGCTGCTGCTGGTGGCGGGGTCCGGTGCTCCGGGTGCCACCCCAGCCCCGCGTTCCCGGCTGCAGACTCAGCACCTGCGGCACGGGGCGTTAATAAAAAGCACATTATGGTGAGCAATGTGCTAAGTGGACTTCATTATAGAGCCGGGGCCTCCATGGATCCCGTTGTTCCATACGATTTCATATCAGATAAGCCTTATCTCCTCTCCAAACGCTTCCATTTAAACTCTATTAATCTTTCAAAGCTTTCCTGGGCAAGCTCTTCCCAGACATCCCTGTCGGCTGCCGGTGCTGCTGCCCCGGGCGCTGAGGCCACCGGCAGCCCCGCTGGCCCGGGGTCTCGGGGGGCCCAGCTGGGACCCACCCGCAGCTCCACGGGCGGCCAAGCGTGTCCCTGGAGCCGTGGCTGTGATCCACCGTGACGGCTCTGCTGCCGCCACATTCTCCTCTCCAGGATCTGTTTACGCTCCCATAATTGAACCAGTTTGCACCGCTGAGAGCTTCCCGGTGATTTACCCGGCGGCAGCGTCCCTTTGTGCCGCGGAGGGGTCACCAGGGCTCTGCCAGGACACGGAGGATGCCGCCGAGGTGTCGTTAATTCCCGTGCATCCCGGATTATTCCTGTGGACCTTTATCCCAGCGCCTTCCCGTGTTTCCTGCCGGTCACGAATTACCCGTAAGCAGGTTGTGATTTTTTCCGACATCCTTCACAATCGCTCAGACAGTTCACGCAGGCAGATTCGAGCCGGCGGTTTTATTGGAGGCAGGAAAACCCACGGTATTCCGGTCTGGTGTCCTCGCTGCGCTCACTCGCCCCGGCTCCGCACGTATCACGCTTTTCAAATCTAATCTGATCCAAGCAGAGCAGTCACACAGCCCCGGCATGCGGTGGCTCTGGAAGGGTCTCCCTGTCCCTGCCAGGAGAGCAGGGGTTTAACATCCCTGATAAATCAGAGAGGGGGTGGGAACAGCCTGCCCCAACCCCATCCTTGGAGTAAGAGCCTGGATGCGAACACACCAAACCCTCCATACAGGAAACGACCCTCAAAAAAGAAATAATCGGTTATAACATCCAAGTGTCGGGGCAGTATAAATAAATAAGAGCCGGTGAGGAGCTCCTTGAGCCCTGGCTGGAATTGCAGCGCTGCCTTGGGAGCCCTGGTCAAGCTCCACAGGCGATAAAACACAGGCGGCTCTCAACAGCGAGAGAAATTAAGCCGAGGCAGAAGGCCGTGAGACAGTGAATTTCCTGGTCTCCCCATGGAGATCTGTAGCTCCAGAGGCTCGGGGGACCTGCCCCCTCCAGCCTCGCTTCTCCCCACTTGGTATCAGAGAGGGAAAATGGCACCAGGAGGTTCCTGGACGGATCCTTTGGAATCCTCAGGGAGCACCCTGCTGCTGCCCAGCCTGGGGCTGGGAGAAGCACCAAAGGGAGGCTGAGGGGAGCAGTTTGGAGCCCCTCACATGCTGGGGTTGTCCAGGGCTGCACTTGCCGCCTGTGGATCCCTTGAGACACCCGTGTGCAGGGTGCTCTGTCCTCAGCCATGAAATCCTCACCTCCCTGGCAGTTGGATACCACTCGAAAGCCTCCTCCTCTCTTCCAGCAGCCACAGATGCCATTACAGCTTATTAATAATCATCAATAATTAATTTGTTAATGAGTCTTTATGTGCAAAGGCATTGCAAGAGGAACAGGAATGGCCAGAGGTGAAGCTGGGATGCTCCGAGCTGTTGGCAAGACGCCTCTGGGTGTGCGTGGTGCCTCTGGGGCTGTGTGACCCCTCTGGGTGCACTTTGGGGGTGTGACCCCTCCGGGTGTCACGGTGCCGCTGTGCAGGGGGAGCTGCTGGGGCTGAGCACGGCCCCTGGGCAGAGCCAGGGACTCAATGACACTGCCGGAGCCTGACCCTGATCCCGCAAGTCCTTCTCCTCCAATCCCACCGACGTCCGGAGCTCTGAGGTTCAGGTGCTGGATGACTCACAGCTCTAATGAAGTGGCTGCGAGGTGCAGGCACGTGGTGGCCTCTCACTGTGCCCTGCCAGGGCTGTGTTCTCATCCCTCTTGTTCCTGATCCTCTTCTGCACCGTCTCGGCCAGGATCAGCCGTGCTGGGCTCAGTGGTGCTGGTCCCACGCGGCACCGGCGCCAAGGCTGTGCTGCGGCATCGCCGTCCGGCCGCAGAGGGAGAGCGAAGTGCAGCCGCCTTCCCACAAGAGCTCCGATCCAGCTCCGTGCCAGCGTGGGGTGAGTGAAGCCACGAGAAGCCGAGGGCTCCCCAGTTCTCCTGCCTGGCCAGCTCTGGGAACGCTTGGGTGAAGCTGGGGCAAGGAGGCAGCCAAGGAGCACCGCGTGAGTGTCTCTGCTCCGTGCCCGAGGGTGAAACAGCTCACGGCTGCTTTCTGGATGATTTGCTTCGAGCAAAATACAGTGATACGCGAAAATCTCCGAGCTGCTGAGCAGACAACAGAGCCGGGGCACTCCCAACCCGCTGCACTTCCCGGGAGAGCCGAGGGACCACCAGCAAACGGCTGCGGTCCCGTTCGTGGCGGCTCCTCTGCTCCATCACCTCCGATTATCTCGCGCCAGGCAGCCCACGTCCCGCTGGGTTTGCTTCATCCGTCTGGAAAACGGGGCAGCCTCTGGGGTCGTGCTCTGCTGCCGATCGGCCGCGGAGAGAGGCCGATGTGGGGGACGAGCCGGGCGGAGGTGGCCGATGACCCAGGCGAGGCTGCTCAGCCGGGCCCCCGGGAGCACCGCCGGGATGCCCGAGGTGAATCGGTGCTCGGAAACATCGGATACACGCGAGTGGTTTCCAATGCTTATAAGTTATTTAGGAGCCTGTGTGCCGCTTTAAAAAGCGATTTGCATAAATCACTCGAATGTCTTACAGAATTCGTAAACGCACCGGCTCCGCTGGGGACCTGGGCAGGAACTGCTGGGGCTTGGACGGCTGCTGGGAACCAGCCCCAGTCCGGGATGGGACCGTCTGGGGCCAGTGGCCGAGCCTGGTGCCCACACGCTGTCCCCAAGTTGTTTTTCCAGGGCCAGATGGACCCATGCGGTTTGTTTATTAACTGTCAAAAGCTCCAGGAAATGTCTGGGTATCAGTAATTCCCGCGCCCGGTCTCTCCAGCTGTGCTGGAGATGCTTCTCACTCCGGCTCCGTGATTATCCACTAACGCTGCGCTGCGGGGGAGCTCCGCTCGCCACGGGGCTCCCGGGCTTGTGACTGCCGCGGGGCGTGCGGGGCCGCGGGGGGCCCTGGCTGGGTTTGGGGTCCCCTGGAAGGGGCTGGGGCCTGGATCCTGCAGGGCTGAGAGCCACGGAGAGCAGGGGACCAACAGCACCCCCGGGCTGAGCGTGTCCTGCCCTGCCCATCCCTCCAAGCTCCCGGGGTGCTGCAGGACACCCCAGCAGCTTTGAGCCACAAAAGGGGTTTTTTTTCAGGGGAAGAAGCCACGGTGTTCCCGGGATGGCAGGAGCAGCTCTGGAGCGAGGCGGGCAGAGGGAGCCCAGGGCTGCAGAGGTTTTGGGGTGCAGAGTGGCACACGCTGGGGTTTAGCAGGGTCTGAGGGGCACAGCGGGATCTGGGGGTGTCAGAGGGGTTCGCCAAGGTGCAGTGGGGTCAGCAGGAGGGAGGGGAGGCTCAGCGGGGAGCAGTGGGGCGCTGTGGGGAACAGGATCCATCACAGGAGCTCCTGCGCTGCCCCGGGGACGGGAGGAAGGAGGGGAGGAGGAGCGGGGTCGGGGTTTGCTGGGACTGCTGCAGACCCTTCCCGCTCCCTCCCTGGCTCTCCCTCTGTGCACCCGGGGTTTCCAGGGCACAGGATTCAGAATCCAATGCGAGAGGCAGCGGCATGATCTCCACGTCAAACTCAATTCTCCCTGGTGCCAGCTCAGCCCTGGAGCCTCATGGAAACGGTCCAGAGGTCTTAATCCTCTCCAGCTCACCGAGGCTGTCCCGCGCCCGCTGCCCGGGGCTCCAGGCTCAGCCGCCGCGCCCCGGAGCGGGACGGGGACAGGGAGCTTGGGCTGGGGCGCTCCCCGGGATGGGTCCGCGGGCTGTGAAGAGGAAGAGCTGCAAATGCACATTGTGCTGCCCCAGGCACAGCCGCTCCCGTCCCCCCGGGCTGCACCGACCCCCCAGAAGGAGCTTCCCGAGCACGAGGCACCTTCCCGAGGTTCCGTGCAGCCACAATTCCCATACCGGGGTGAGGAGAGGAGCTCGCCCTCTGCATTTCTCCTTTATCCCCGGGATGAAGAGAAAATTCCTGGGGTTTAGAGCCCAGAGGCAGGACCCGTGTGCCTTTCCTTTGCTGGGTGAGGAGCAGATCCCTGTGGATGCTCCAGGGGAACCTCCCGGTGCGGGGAGGAAGTGCGAGCAGGGAGCCGGCGGGGCCGCGCGTTCCCGCAGCGAGCGAGGATCCAGCTCATCAATAATGAAATAGGAAGTGTGAAACATCGATCCGCGATGCTAATGAGGGTGTCAGGGAGCGCGGCCCCGAAACGGGGCGACCGTGAGGGCGAGGCCCCTCCTGCAAAGGAAAACGCATCCCCCCGCGGCTGCCAGGGCTGGGGAGCGGCAGCACCGGAACAGGGACACCCCGTGCTGGGGACGCTGCCCTTGTGTCCCCAAAGCGCCCACCCGGCGAAGGTGGGGGCCGGGGAAAGCCCATCCCGGGATGATAGGAGCTCTTCCCACCTCCTCTTTCATCCTCATCCTCATCACCGGCCCCACCAGGGGTCCCGGCATCGCTCATCCCCCGCCATGTCCCCCAGGGCTGTGTGCAGGGGACAGGGACGCTCCGGTGGAGCTGAGCAGGCTCAGACTCACCCCGTACTGGAGGGGAACCCTCTAAAAAGAGCAGGGGAGACCCTTGGCCCACCCCAGCTCTGTCCTGGCTCTTCAGAGCCCCTGGAGAGGCGAACACAAAGCTGTGGGGCAAACCTTGCCCCTCCTCGGGACACGGCCCCGAGGGACACGGGCTGAGGTGTCCCCATGGCCAGGGCTGTGCCCAGAGCCGCACAGGGAGGGACAGGCATCCTAACATGGAAATGAAGGGCGGGGCTATGCTAATGAGACCGCCCATGTGTGGCAAGGACACACTTATATGACAATGGGTCAGGGTTATGCAAATGAGGCCGCCCTCCTATGGCAATGGGGGTGGGGCTATGCTAACGAGGCATCATCCTATGACAATACCACCCTTATATGGCAATGGGGTGGGCTATGCAAACGAGCACCTAATTAATATTAATGATAAAAATTTGATATTGCCGGGCCCCTCATTAAGATTAATAAGCCCCTTATATGGCAATGGGGCTGGGATATGCAAATGAGGCCGTGCATATATGGCAAGGCTGCCTTATATGGCGATGGGGCAGTCTATGCAAATGAGCCCCTAATTAATATTAATGAGCACCTGAGATTAGTCTCTCATTAATACTGCTATGCCCTCATCAATATTAATAAGCCCCTTATATGGAAACAGGGAAGGGTTATGCAAATTAGGCTGCCCTTATAAGGCAATGCAGCTCTTATATGGCAATGGGGTGGTACTATGAAAATGAGACCTCCTTATATGGCAGGGGTACCCATTTGCATATTAGGACGCCCGTCCCTCCCTGTGTGGCTCTGGGCACAGCCCTGGCCATGGGGACACCTCAGCCCGTGTCCCGAGGAGGGGCAAGGTTTGCCCCGCAGCTTTGTGGTCACCTCTCCAGGGGCTCTGAAGAGCCAGGACAGAGCTGGGGTGGGCCAAGGGTCTCCCCTGCTCTTTTTAGAGGGTTCCCCTCCAGTACGGGGTGAGTCTGAGCCTGCTCAGCTCCACCGGAGCGTCCCTGTCCCCTGCACACAGCCCTGGGGGACATGGCGGGGGATGAGCGATGCCGGGACCCCTGGTGGGGCCGGTGATGAGGATGAGGATGAAAGAGGAGGTGGGAAGAGCTCCTATCATCCCGGGATGGGCTTTCCCCGGCCCCCACCTTCGCCGGGTGGGCGCTTTGGGGACACAAGGGCAGCATCCCCAGCACGGGGTGTCCCTGTTCCGGTGCCGCCGCTCCCCGGCCCCGGCAGCAGGCAGGGGGATGCGGGCAGGGGCAGCTCCTGCTCTGCCGTGCCCTCACCCCGGGTTCCTCGCTCCGGCAGCCCCTCAGCTGCATCCACCGTGGCTGCCCCACGCCCTCCCTTCTCCTGGGCACGGGCGAGGCGGCACCGCGGTGTGTCGGGCCCTGCACTGCCGCCGGAGCCGCGCTGGACACTGGCATCAGCATCAGCATCAGCACCAGCGCAGCACCAGAATCAGCATCAGCACCAGCACCAGCATGCAGCCAGCATTGCCCCCGGCCGGCCCCAGAACCCCGCCTGGCCCCAGGCACCCCTGGCCAGCCCCTCTGACCTCCAGGCTGTCCCCACTGACCTGCAGGCTGTCCCCATCCGCCCCAAGCTGTCCCCATCTGCCCCCGGCTGTCCCCTCCGCCCCAGGCTGTGCAGTCTGGGCAGCCCCCAAACCCTTTCTGGCAAAGTCTCTCTCCATCCCCCCCGGATCAGTGAGAGGACAGGGGCAGCACCGGATGCAAATCATCCCTGGACACCATAGGGGCTTCCCGAAGTGCAGAGGGGACCCAGCCCCTGTGTGAGAAGCTGGGGCCCCACTGGGTGGCGTGGGCCGATGGTGCCTCCCCAGGGGCTGGTCCCCAGCACTGCGCAGCCTGGCCAGGGCCACCAGGCCCAGAGCAGCATCGAGGCTGGCTCAGCCCCTGCAGGGAGCAGCGAGGCAGCAGAATTAACCGGTGAAACAATCCCCTAAAAGCTTCTGGGAGTGCCAGGATCCTGTCCCAGCGCCATCCCAGCCCCACCAGGCACAGACTTGCCCGTGCCGGGCTGCAAGGGGACTCCAGAGAGCAACAGAGACGTAGCACAGAGCCAGGTCCCTCTAATCAAATCCATTATACCATCCCAACCTGCTCGCAAGGAATAATCCAGGCAGGAATAACAAACCAGCTGCGAGTCTGTTTGGCTTTTGCCGGTTGAAGGGGATGCGGAACGCAGGGATTTGGAACCCAGCAGATGAAGGGAGGGAGCTGGGATGAAGGAACCCGAGGATGGTTCGGCACAGAAAATGTGACCATGACCTGGGAAGAGCCAGAACCGGGCACAGGCTGGAGCTGGCCCTGCTCACCGGCCCTGCTGGAGGGGATCCAGCCCCCTCCGGGCTGCAACGTGCCTCCATTTAACAAATAAAACGCCTCATGGCTGACAACAGACACCTGCTCGTGGAAAGAGCCCGTCACGGGAATTTAATGCCGATTTAAAACCACCCGAACGGCGCTGGGACTTGGGCGGCAGCTCCGCATACCCCCAGCCGTGCTCGGCGTGGGACACAAGTGGGACATCCCTGGGCTGGTGACGAGGACGGGGACCCCGAGCAGCGCGGGGACACAGTCTCCACACCGGAGCCGCTCGGGAACAGCCCCCGCGGCTGCCGAATTGATGAGGCAGCACCCGAATAGCCGGCACTGTTCCGTTCCCAGCTGGAGGGGCCAGGCAGCAGCAGGGATAAAGGCGTTATTGTGCGCGGATCCACCAGCGCAAGAACAACCTCCATGGCAGGGCGCAGCACCGAGCCGCTGGGACCCGCGTTCCCCAGGGATTCGCCACCCGTGCCCTCCCTGCTCCTCCTCTGGAGCCTCTCGCCGTGGCAACTCCAGCCCAGCACACACAGCCCCGCTCCGCAGAGCCCAAACGATCCCGGGGAGCTCTGCCCACGTGGGAGCAGCCCACGGAGCTGCACGGAGCCGCACGCGCTCCTGGGGACAACCTGGGCCTCCAAAGCCCCGCGGCATCCCCTCGGTGACGGTGCTGCCCGTCCTTTCTGGGCTGGAAGGAGGCAGGAGCAGCCACAGGTGGACAAACGCCCGCCGTGCGTGGGGCAGGGCCCGCAGGTCACTCACCACTTTGAAGTCTTCAGGGGTGCACTGCTCCCCGCGGAAGAAACAGGACAGCAGCATCTCCCGGATGTCGTGGCCAGCCCGGTCATAAAACTCCAGCATGTTGAAAGGTTTGGGCTTGAAGTTCCGGAAGTTCGCCTTGTCCTGCAGGATCTCCAGCTGCTTCTCGTCGGCCGTCTGGGTGTCTGGGATCTCGTATCTTGGGGGAAAGAGCAGGGAGAGGCTCAGGCCCGGCTGTGGCGGCTGCTCCCACGGGCAAAGGCCATTTGGGGTTCCCGGGAGCTTCGCCTGCCCTGACCCCGGCGTGGGCTCAGCACCGTCCCTCTGCACGTGGCATCTCCAGAGCATCCAACAGCGCAAAGCGGCCCGGAGGCACACGAGAGAGGGCAGAAGGATGGATGAGGAGCAGCTGGGCAGGGGCCACGTTCCAAGCCCCAGTGCCAGCCCAGCAGCACCCGCCCTGGCTGAGGCCACCCAGCCACCTGCCCTGTGGCTTCGGTGGCATCGTGGTGAGGTGGTGGCCTTGCTGGGACATGGGCTGAACGTGCTGGGTCTCAGCTCTGCTGTCAGGGCTGCAAACCCCTCCCTGGGGCAGGAGTGGGGGCAGCAGAGAAGACCTTTGGCTTTGGCACGGGCAGGGAGTGCCAAGGAGCCACCACAGCCACGGGCGAGGGGCTTCCACGGAATGGCACCGTCCTGGGGGGTGGGTGATGCTCAGTGGCTTCACCTGCTGGCACCCCTGGCCTTGCTGCACGGGATGGCACCCGGACACGGCACTGGGGCCAGGTGTGATGGCACCCAGGACATGGCACTGGGGCCAGGTGTGATGGATCAGCCCCACAAGAACCCAGGGTGGCCCTGGCCTTGCTGCACACTGGGGATGGGAGCACACTGGGTGTGTCTGGAGCCATCTGGGGCAGCCCCGAGTGGGAGCCACATGCCTGGGAGCATCAGCAGGACCTGGTGGCTCTTGGCTGCATCCAGCTGCTGAGCTACACTGACTGAGATGTCACCTGGGGCCACGTCGAGGCACCGGCACCCACCTGTTGTTGAGCAAGGCCAGGAGCTCACCGGCGTGGTACAGGTCATTCTTGGTCACTCGGCTGAACCGAAACTCGTTGAGGTTGCAGAAGGTGACGGCGGGGAAGGTGAGCCTGGTGGCCGCCACCTCGTCCAGCTTGGTGACGTGGGGGTACAGGAAGTAGTACTGGATGCGGTTGGTGCAGACCAGGGCGAGCAGCGCCAGCGAGCCCAGGAAGCAAAGTGCCCAGACCACGCGCTTCAGCGAGAGCCGCTCGTACGAGAAGATGTGCGAGAGCCCGTGCAGGGTGGAGCTGCTGGCGAAGGCCTGGATGCTCACCGGTTGCCCGCTGTCCACCTCCTCCTCGTCCACTTTCAGGTCCATCATGGTCAGTGCCAGCACCCCGGGGTGGCCACTCTGCCGAGAAGGGAGCCCGTGGGTGCCCAGCCCACGGCAGCCCCGGGCAGGGACGCGCCCGGCAGCGCCCGCGAGGGGCAGATGCTTCGCTGCGCCCTGCTCTTGCCCCAAGCCCACATACACATATATATATACACACAGACATCTATATGTATATATATACATAAATATATTTATTTGGATGCAGCCTCTCGCATTTCCTGCCCTCCCACCTCCTCCCCGCCCTCCCCTTCCCACGGCAGGACCGGGGTGCTGTGCCCCCCACTCCCCA
>VYZT01032965.1:64835-76958 GCA_013400735.1 Pomatostomus ruficeps | reverse complement strand
GAGGAGGAGGAGGAGGAGGAGGAGGAGGGAGAGGCGCAGGAGCGGCGCTCCAGCGATTGCAGGCGCTGGCAGGGGCTGTTGGTGCTGCTGCCGTGTGCATGTGGGTAATGTGTGTGTGCGTGCGCGTGTGCCGCTCCCATCCCCCAGCGCCTTCCAGGGATGCTCCGGCTCCTCGCTCCGCCGGAGCCCCCCGGGCCCCCGCACGGCCCCGACCCGGCCCTCCCGGGCACGGCCTTCCCCGCCCACCCGGCTTCACCCAGCGCCGGGGCGGCTGCTCGGACACCCTCGGGTTCGTCCTTTTGGGGGGCACCGGTGCCTCCCAGCCCCTTTCGGGCCACGGGGCACGCGTGTCCTCGAGTGTCCAGCCCTGCTCTGCTGCCTGTGGCTGCTGCCTGTCACGGTGACAGGGACTGACCCTCCTGGAGGCGCGGGGCCCCCGCCCTGTTCGGGACCCGCTGCCCCTTTCCTGGTTTCGTCCTTTGGCCGCCGTCCCCGGGCTGCTGCCGGGGCAGGAGGCTCCGGGCGCCGGGTGCCGCGCTCCTCCCCGGGGCACAGCACTGCCCAGCTTCCCCCCAGTGCCAGCACGTCTCCTGTGCCTCCAGCTGCTCCCCGTGACCGCCCCGGAGAGCGGGGTGCCCTCGTCACCCGAGTGAGCCCCGCGGCAGCGGCTCGGGGTACGGAGGCTGCAGCGGCGCCTGCCCACTGCTCCCAGTAAGGTGGCTGCAGTCAAATGGAAAAGGATGTTTCAATGTCCTTCACAAGCGCGATGTTGGAAAGGGACAGCCAGACCCCCGGGGTGTCACAACAAGCCGTGTCCCTGCCCAGAGGTGCCTTCCCAGCGCGCTGTCCCCACCTGAACCGCGGCGCACGGGAGCGTGGGCAGTTTGGGACGCAGCAGGGTGAGGCGAGGCACTCGTACCCTGTCCCCAAACCCCACGGCTCGGGCACACCTGGTTTGGTCCTTTCCTGGAGCATCCTCTCCTCTCCCCTGCCCGAGCAGCAGCCCTGGGTTTTACAGTGGGACCTTCTCAGGAGCAAGAGAGGGGGACAGGAACACCCCCATGGCCGGTGCCCCCTGGCTGGGCTCGGGGACAGCCCTGCCGGTGCTCGGGGACGCGGCTGCGAGGCCGGGAGAGCGGCATTAGCATTCCCAGTTGGCACCAGCTCTGCCTCTCCCTCCCCGCTCCGTTCCGCAGCCGGCCTCGCTCCTCGCCGGGCCGACAGCTGCCTGCTGATAGCTGTCCCTCCATTAGCGCTCCCACGGAGCCCGGGGAAGGATGTGCTGCTGGGATAAGGGATAAGGACATTCTGAAAGGGGTCGTTGCCCCCCTCTTTCCTTCCTGGCAGATGAGAAGTCGCTCTGCAGTGGTTTTATTGACAGAAAATCCCCCGGCAGCGCGGGCTGGGCTGGAGGGAGGGGGTCTCGGGCTGGAGCAGGTGAGCACGGGGACGTTCTTGGGAGTCCTTCATTTCCAGTGACCAAGAAACCCCAGGGAAGAGGCTCTGCCACGCCCCCTGGATGGAGAACATTTCCTAGGGGTCTCGTGGAGCTGTTGGGGCCCCAGAGACCCCAAAACCCTTTTCTGCAGAAGCCAGGGAGGAGGAGAGCGGCCAGAGGAAGCTTCCTTGCCGCTGGCCCTCGGCCAGGGAGAATGCAGCTGCATCCTTGGAATCGAGTGGAGCGTGGGGACTGGGAGCGTTTCCGTGTTATTTTTTGGGGAAGCCACGTGAGGGTTGTGTTAATTCCTGCTGGGAGAGACAGCGGAACCAGCCGAGGGCTGTGGGATGGGTGAGGAGGTAACAGCCCCAGGTGACAACTGCAAGAGACGCTGGGTGCTCCGAGCACGGATTCGGTAGCCAGGCTCCCCTCAGCGTGCCCTCAGATCTAATTAGCGTGAAAAAAGTAATTAAGGGAAGGTGCTGCAGAGCTGGGGCTCCCAGCGCAGGCTCCGGCAGACAGGCAGGCACCGCTGCGCCTCGGGAACACCTCGGGAGCCCGGGCCAAGGGGTAACTCCAGCCCTGGGGCTCTTCCCCACCTTCCCAGCAGCGCTCGTCCCTGCTCCACCACGCACCCGTCCTGCTCCCCGGAACAGCATCCCCAGGGCGAGCATGGATGAGTGATGCTTTTCCGTGCTTTTTTGGGGTTGTGCCCTGCTGTTGCTCCCTCCAAGGAGGCAACCCTGGCTGGAAAATCGCTTCTTTATCTGCACCCACTGCTGGCCAGGAGGCAATTTAATTGAGAATGGTTAATCAGCCCTGTGGGTGCTGGGGGTGCTCGGCACCGCTGTGTCCCTTCCCGCAGCGTGAGGCTCTGGGGGTGCCTGGCGCTGCGTTTGTGTATTTAGGAGATTTAATTCAGAAATCACCACTGGCGTGTGGCGAAGCTGCTGGGGCCGCAGAGGCAGCGCTCAGGCGTTCACCCCATCCAGGGCAAAAATTCCAAAGGAGATGGGGGGAAGAATTCCATCCCCCCTCAAACCTGGACTGAGTGATGTGTAAAATATCTTCACAGCCGATCGCTGCTAATGGGTTGCAAATTGCTTCCATCAGCTCCAGCATTACAGATTGCCGTCTGAAATTGCTTCCAGGAGCCCATTTTGGGGCCAAATACTTCCTAGCTTGGGGAAACAACCATCAGCACCATTAGCGACTGTAAATTGTATTCAAATGAGGCACCGCGGGGCCTTATTAGGACTTCTCACATGTGCCTCTCTCGCTGGCGGGGCAGCTCCGGCGTTAGGGACCCTTGCATCCACACGGAATCCTTTAAGTTGGAAAAGACCTCCAGGAACATCCTCCAGCTGCTGCCCCAGAGTGCCGAGGCCACCAAACCGTGTCCTCAAGCGCCACATCTCCGTGACTTTTAAATCCCTGAGGAACGGTGCCTCCACCGCTGCCCGGGACAGCCCCTGCCAGGGCCTGACATTTTCCATGGAGAAATTTTTCCTGTTTTCCAGGGTTTGGATACCTGGAGAACAACTGGCCTTGCCCTTAAAGGCTGGGGCAAAGTGGAGTTCTGCCAGTCCCTGCTGGCCGTTCCCCTTTGTGCTGCTCCTCGAGGCATCGCTCTGCTCCAGCTCTGAACCGAGAGCGGCTCCGTTGCCTCCTCAGAGATCCTGGTAGAGGTCCAGGGTTTCCTAATTCATGAGCACATCGTTAATTATCTGCTGGAAGCCAAAGCCTCAGCATCTTGGTGAGACTAACGAGGCTATTAACAGAGCTGCTTCTTGCCATGCTGGCTTGGGCTGGCCCGGAGCGCGGCGCCGTCCCGGGCGGGCGAGCAGAGGCACAGACGAGCTTGGTGTCACATCCCCTGGCACCCGTTTGCCTCCTAAACCACACCTGACCATTGCTGAGACCTTTCCCAAGGAAACCGCCGCCTCTAAATGCCGAGGAGAGAGAACCCAGCACAGGCAGCTTGGTGGCTCCGTGGATTTCTAAATCAAGCGCATCCCCAGCATCCAGGGGTGGCAGCCGGGGAAGGGTCACAGCCAGACGGGCTGGAGGGTCGAGCTGCACCGCCCGGAGCTGCTGCTCCCAGGAGATCCCCGCGGGGTTACTCTGAGTGAAAACACCGCTGTGCAAACCCAGCAGAGGCTGCTCCGAGCCGCCGGGTCACCGGGCCCCGTGAGCGGTGTCTCCGTGTGATTTATGCCGTGTTGTGCCGCGCTCTCGCTTGCACCCGCTTGGCTCTCCCGGCGCGAGGAGCAGCCAGTCCATTAAACACTGAGTCATCCTCGGCAGCATTTAATTTTGTGAGGGGCAGCAGTTTGGATAATTAAAGGCCTCCATCGCCAATGCCAGCGGCTGTGGAGAGCAGGGCTGGCGGGGAGGGCGAGGACACCCGGCTGCACCAGTTATCCCTCCACGGAGGGGGTTCAGCTCTCCCTCCCTCCCTCCCCTCTCCCCGCACATTTTGGGGTGGGTTTTAACCTTTTCCAGCCTCAAACAAGGGCTTCCTTCATCAGGTGAGCGTGATGATGCTTTGTGCTATTTCTGCCTGGATTAACCACGTCCTGATGGGATCTCCCATGGGCAGATCTGCTATCTGGAGGCCTTGGCTTATTAAAAGGACAAGCTGTTCGGGGAGCTGGTAATAAAGCCATGAAAGCTTTTACGAACCAGAGTTGAAGGCACTAATATCGCTGTGCTCTGCGTGGGTGAGAAATTAGACAAGAGTTCCTCCGTGCTGATAGGTTTTTTTCTCCCCCCTATTCATCTTTCTCAACAATTATCTTATATTTTGATATCTTTCTATTTAAACCTTCAGAACTGCGCTGGGGATGAAAAGGAGGTTGAACTGCTTAACAACTGAGCACCTTGCGGCGCGGGGGGCCTGGAGGGGAAGGTGGCTGGGGCTCTCCCGGCGTTTTGGCAGCAGGAACCATCCCCAGGAGCCAGCGGCAAACTCCCCGGGGACGGTATCCTGTGGGAGGGCAGGAACACCTCCCCAGCGGCAGCCCTGGGAAGAGCCATAACGCTGCGCCTGTGTTGCACCAACAGCGCACGCCCGGGCTGGATGGCTGGGAATTCCTCCTCCTGCTGCTCATCACCCTTGCGTCGGGGTGCCCCTCACCTCCTTCAGGGCTGAGTGTGTTTTTTGCAGCCCCTTCAGCGTTGTTTAATCTCTTTTTCCACCCTGGAATCTCATGATCAATGAGCTGCGTCTTTCCGGAATTGTGGACAGCACCTTGAAAACCGAAGGTGGATGGAAACCCTGTGGAAGATCACCAGGATGGGTGTGTGGCTTCATTAGCTCGAGCGATTAGTGTGAGGCAAAGCAAAACCTCTGCTCCTGCTCAGGCACGGTCCTGAAACCCTTCCCCTGTGCGCAAATTCCACCGTGGCCCTTGGATGGCTCCTGTTTCACCCAGAGTCCAGAGAAGGTGTCTCCAGGGACACACGGAGCCCTGGGGCCGCTGCCCTGGACTGAAGGGGCTGAGGATGCTCAGTTGGATGGGAGTTGGACCTGGAAGGGTGGGGCAGAGCCTGAACAAACTCATCCCGCAGGATGCCGGCTCCAGCAGGGATCTCTGTGGTTGCCGGCGGTGCTGCAGTGCCCAAGGCTGTCTCTCCTGGCTCCTCGCTCTCTTCCCGCTCTGGTATCCGTGTCAGGAGCTGGTTTGGAGCTTCCTGAGCAGAAATGTCCCCGTTGGGCCACGCTGCTGTTCCCGGGGATGTGCCAAAGGCTCCTCGGTGCAGCCCCAGGCCACGGGCAGGTCACAGCTTTGTGTGTGTGCACAGGTGAGATCCCGGGATGTGGCACAGAACAACAGGAATCCCCAGCCCCTCCCTGGGTGCGGATCCAGCCCGTCCCCCCGTGCTGCCCCCTCGTCCCACGCCACTGCTCCACCCGCGCTGCCCTGGCTTTGCCCGCGGCTGTTTGTCCCCGCGTCCTTGTCAGTGCCACAGAGCCCGCCCGGATCGCTTTTTCCTTTATTCCCTCTGACACTGGTTGTGGTCACAACAAAACTCCTCTCATTACGGAAATGCTGAGGGCAGCTGGAAGGGGAAATGGATCCCTCCATCTGAGAAGTGCCGGGTCGGAGGAGGCAGCTCGCGTGTCTCGGGTGTGCAAAAGCTGCTCCGGCAGCTCGGGGCGCGGGAGCCAAAGGGTTAACGCTGCCGGCATCCTCAAACGGCACCGATGGGAGCAGGAGCCTCTCCATCTCCGAAAGCTGGCAAACAAATTAAAGCAATGTTGCAACTACCGCGTTTCTTTGCAGCAGAGAGGAGGGGAGAGCGGCTCAGAGGCTGCGGAGACAAAGGCGGCGCAGATGGGTGCTGGGGGACCCGCGAGCGCCACGTGCGCCGCTCCCAGCTCAGCTCAGATTTGCTGCCACCGCTCCGTGACAGCGGCTGGAATAACCTGGGGAGGATTTATGGGAGCCAGAGGGGGAGCCTGCCTGGAAAGGGCCGTAGATGGGAATTACTCTGGTGGTGTTGCTGCTTCTCAGCGCTCGTGTCCCATTTCTGCGGGAGGGATTGTGCGGCGCAGGGGGGGAGTGTGGCACAGAGAGCAGCGCATCCTCCTCCCAGCAGCCGCCTGATACCCAGCATCTCCCACTCGGCTTCCCGGGCTCTTATTTGCGTTGAAGAGAAATTAAACAGAGAGATGCAAATCCCCTTAAACAATCTGCGGAGGCTGCGGGCCCCGGAGGAGCCGGGGCTGGGGCTGTGGGTGCCCGGGGGCAGGAGGGTGGCAGGGTTTGGTGTGCGGTGAGGGGCTGGGGGATTCGGGCAGCTGGACCCACAGACACCGTCCAGGGGCTGCTGCTGCCCCCAGCATGGCCTCGTCCTTGTCCCCTGCTGGCAGAAGTGACACATTTCTCTCGAAGGAGGGGCTCTGTCCCCTCCCTCGGCAGCCAGGCCCAGGCAAGGAGCAGATGGAGCCCATCTTGAACGTGCAGCCTCAGCAAAAGAAAAGCCAATAATCGAGTTAATTACAGGCGTTATGTGATCACTGGGGATTCCCAGGGGATGCTGGTGATGGAGCAGCCCTTTGCTCGCCATCCGCAGGCGGCGGGGCCGGGGCTGAGCTGCCCTCCCTGGGGACGGCTCGGGCACAAACCCCTCGCTGGAGCTCCGTGGTTTGGGAGTCGCATCCATCCCTTCCCCTGGGTCCCCGGGCTGTCTCCTGGGGAGTTTTCACAGGGTGGCTGGAAGTGCCGAGCAGCGTCTGCTCTGCCCAGGAGCTGTGCCCCCGACTGTGCAAAACGTGACCGTCCCGAGGGCAGAGCATCGTCTGCCTTCCTCTCACTGCTGAGAAAAACTGGGAGAGAAAGAGCAGCAGCTCCTGAACTCCTCGGCTGAAAAGTGAATTTTAACCTGGCTTGGAAGACCACAGACCCCTTACCTGGAACTTTTGGGGCAGCTCTGCCCTGTCCCCCAGCCGTGCAGGGTCTGATCGGTGACACAAGGGACATCCCAGCGGAAATGCCTGCCCGTGTCTGGCAGCCGGGGGATGTGGGTGTACCGTTTTGCCCTCTTGGTGCTTCTGCGCTGCTCCCCGTCAGCTGAGCTAATAAAGTTTGGACTCGTTAAATCCACAAATGGTTTCAGAGTCGATTGCCCTGGGCTGGCTCGCAGCTCCCACCCACCCCTCCCCTCGCCTCTCTGCCGGGGAGATAAGGATGGCAGCGGCTTTAATTCCTCACTTTTGCATCGGCTGCCAATTCTCCTGTCCGCTCACCCTTGATAAATATTGCACGAAGATTTGGTGGCCAACGTGCCAGAGATAAAGGTCCAGTCCCATCAGATCTCCTTCCTCTGTGCCTTTTGTCTCGTTTATGTCTCCAATTTGTTGAACAACCCACCTGCTGCAAGAGGCTCTCCCCGGCCCCGCTCCCGCCTCGGATTATTGCTGAGCCTCTGCGTGAGCCTCCAGCCGGGCTGGGAGCTGAGGCCAGGCACAGGCGCTGTCATTTCCAGGCCTTGAGCTGTCATTGATCGGGGATCGATAGCGGAGCTGCCTTGGCTCAGAGCCCTCCAGGCCTGGCAGGATCCTCGTCGCCGGCGTCGTGCGGGTGCCGAGGCGCTGCTGTGTGAGCCCATCCCTGGGAGCAGAGCCCAAACCAGGATTTGGGGATGCTCCTGTGCAAGAAACCGACACACCAGAGTGTGCTCAGGTCTCTGGACTCCGCAGTTTGGCAGCGCCTCCGACAACACGGTTTGATCACTATCGTTTCTAAATCCATACGAAATGTCATCCGAAGTGCAACAAATAACGGTCTGATTATCTGCTGGATCCTAATGCTACTCCCCGGAGATAACAAGCTGCAATTTTCCCCCTGGGCCATACAATAATCGCCCCAATTACTCCCAAGCAGTGGTTATTAAACTCATGGCACCGCTTTCGTTTACAAAGCAAAAATCATTAAGCAGGTGTGTGTGTGTGCGTTCACTCTTTGGCGGGGAGTGACCGAGGTCGCTCTTGCTTTGTTCTGGGAAAGGAGCTCTTGGTGGCTGTGGAAAACCTCCGCGGCTTTCCCGCTCTGTGTGGCACAGTTCTGTCAAGAACGGCGCCGAGGAGCCTCCGGAAGATCGACCAAATAAAATGCGGTTGGTGTCTGTTAACGCCGGGGTTGGCGTCCCGGAGGATGTAACCTCTATCCGAGTATGACACGGAGAGATTTCGGGAGGCAGCGTGGCTGGCGGAGCTGGGGTGTGATGGGAATGCCAAACACAGCCCAGGCTCTTGCAGGATGTGCTGCATGGTCGGGCCGGACTGCGGGTGGGAACTGCAGGGACATTCAGGACGCTGCTGTCCCATGCCAGCACAGGCTGCGGGCGTCACCTCTGCTCCAGCAGCCCCGGGCAGAGGGACAAGGTCCCCTTCCTCTGTCCCAGCGAGATCCACGCTGTCCCGAGGTTGGCAGGGCGCTGCCGTGTCCCTGCACACACACACGCACTCCTGAGGGCTCCACACGAGCGTGTCCTGCGCCCTCCCCGCGCCGGCTCGCTCAGACACCGCGCTTGAGCTGCTCTGCGCGGAGAAGGGAAAGCAGAGGGAGGGATGACCAGGACGAGGGAGGCAGGGCTGGTGAATTATGCATGACTCCAGGAGGGGAGCGTTATCTGCGCGGACAAAGGCCTGTGCCAGCAGCCCGGCTCCGCTGTACCTGTGCCTTCCTTCGCCCGCGCTTTATCTCCGCTCCCAGCTTGTAATTCAGCCCAAATATCAGAGGAAGCTGGAAGATTAATTTTCTCTGTTTGCATGGCAAAGGAGAGGGGACACGCTCTCACTCCCGACTCCCAGCTGTTTAATCCTCCACCGAGGCCTGCCGAAGGAAAAGGCAAAAATTTATCAGTGTTGGCAAGTCGCCGGTGTGGGGAGGGGCTCTGGAGCCCGGGGCACTCCGCGAGCAGGTCCTGGGTGCTCGCAGCGGGCTCCGTGTGTGGCCAGGGTTTGGGGGGCACTCGGAAAAGGCAGAACCTTCCCCCCTCGCCAGCATTCGGGTCCAGGGGAGGGCGTGGGCTTGGGAGAGCCGGAGTCGTTCTCGCGCGTCCCTCCGGCGTGGGAGCGGCAACGGCTGCGAGCCGCTCAAATATTTAAGAGATGACAACTGTATTAATACAAAAACTAGATAAAGATCCCTTGAGTTTAGAGCCAGAACCATCAGCTCAGCTCCTATTTTCCAGCCCTCTCCCTTAGCTTACTCCCTGGCTGAAATGAAATCATAAATATCAGCCCACAGAGGTCCTTTGTCACCGCACGCAGCTCCCGGCGACAAGAGGTCATTCATTAAAAGCCAGATGAAGGCAATAGAGACTCCCTTTGTTTTTTAAGGAGTTCAGGGTAAGGCCGTGGCTGCTCTGCTGACATTAATGCAGCGCTTCACCATGAGGAGCAGAGAGGATGGACGAGGGTGGATGAGGATGGACGAGGGTGGACGGCAGGTTTGGCTCGTCCCATCCAAGTGCTCTCGATCAGCGCTGGAGGGAAAATCCCGGGTTCACTCAGCTGGGACATCGCAGATAAACCTGGTTTGCTGCTGGACTGATGGCAAAAACAGGGCCCCTTTGGCCCCTCCTCACAGACCCCAGGGTCCCTTCCCCTCCTCACAGACCCCAGGGACTCTTTCCCCTCCTCACAGACCCCAGGGTCCCTTCCCCTCCTCACAGACCCCAGGGGCTCCTCAGCCCCCTCCTCACAGACCCCAGGGGCTCCTCAGCCCCCTCCTCACAGACCCCAGGGTCCCTTCCCCTCCTCACAGACCCCCCGGACGATGCTCCGGCCGCATCCTGCCCTGCTCTGGTCACATTCTGCCGAGCCCCGCAGCTCCCCCAGCACATGAGCCTGATGCCCTCTGCCGGCCTCTGGCTCCGGCCGCCCGGGAGAAATCGGAAATTAATTCCCTAAAATGTCCATCTCCCTCTGGCTAAGCCCCGGCTCGCTCCCTGCTCAGCCTGATGGATTTCTTCCTCACGCTACTGAATAACTCCTTTTTAAAACCCCTGCTGTATTAATGCATCAAGAGAAACGCACCTAAGGTCGTTTTTTTCTCCTTTTTTTTTTTTTCTGGAGAAAGGTTGCTGTCTTAAAGTTCCTAATTCCACTTGTTTCCCACCCCCCCCTTTTTTTTTTTTTTTTTTTTTTTGGTTTGAATGACTGTGTGTGAAGACCATCGTGCTCTAACTGGTTTCGGATTAAAAGGAACTTAATAAAGGTTTCCCCTGAGCACAAAGCTGCACAAATGGGTTTGCAATTGCAGAGTTAATTGCGGGAGCTGGGCAGAGCGATTGGTGTTCGCAAAGCTTCACCAGAGGACGCGGCTGCCAGGGAGAGGTTGGGCTTTGCTTTTGGCTCGCACACCGAGGAACAGGGACAGGTTCCCTTCCATCCCCACAGGATCGAGGTTTGGGGTCACCGATCCCAGGCCCATCGCGGGGTCACGCCCCGGGGTCGCGGTGCTGCCCAGCTCAGGGTCCGCGCTGGCTGGAGGAGGCGAGCGGGCTGAAGACCAACCCAGTGAGGCTGCGGGAGGAGCTGGGGGAGAATTTCTGCTGCCTGAGAATGTGAAGTGCTTCCGCCAGTAATCGCCGGAATCATCAAATTAGCATAAATTCTATTAACGGTTTCCCAGATGAGACATTTCAAGGCTTCTCCCCCCCTTCCTGACACAAACAAAAGAGAATATAATTACTTTGCCATAAAGCAGCTCCTGAAAAGGCCCTCAGTCCTTTGCCTTTCTTCTCCCTTGGAATAAAGCTCCAAACCGAAGGTGCTCCCGACCCCTCTGCTCTCATCACTCATCAGCCGAGGGGGAGGAAAGGGACCCCACGAAGGTTTTGGGGCCGAGCAGGGGCCGTTTGCCAGCCCCACATTGTGTCACAGGTGGAGATTCTGCAAAGCTTTTTGGGTACCCGGACCCTGCAGCGCTCCTGGGTCAGGGCAGGGTTTGGAAGGGCTGAACGCACATGGAAGAAACGCAGTTTGTGCGGCACAAGCCCAGCACCTACTGCAGTAACTCACTACAAGCACCGCGGGGGCAATCATGGAAAATAATGCGCCTTTTTATTGGCACGAGATTGCGGATGACAATTTGAAAGAGAACAGAATTTGCTTATGAGCAAAAGCCTCCTTAACTCTTCAGAACGACACTAAAACAACTCGCCTGCCTATAAATACGATCTGCCAATAGAGACATCTTAGCTGTGAAGATTTAATTACAGGCAGGAGCTGCAGGAGGCCGGGGCTGACACCACAGCAGCTGAGCCTCAGCGCCAGTGGGGGATGTACCTGCACAAGAGGCTCTGGGCACTGCCAGGTGTAACTTCCAACCTCCAGCTTCTTTCCAGACAGGGGCAGATTGGGCTTTTGGGTGATTTTTGGTACCGTAAGGTCACAAATCAAGGTCGGAACCGTTCTCTTCCTTGGCCATTGGCTGGCAGGATGAGTTGTGCCTCTTCTAGGCCTCAGTTCCCCTATAAAACGTAGATAATTTTGGCTCTCTTCTTCAAGGAAGCCTCATTAATGTTGACTTTTCTAAAGATCTTGAGGCTTTTTACAATCTATTATGAATTAGTTATTATTAAGTTAAAACAAACTACGTACCCTAAATAAAGCAGTTCCAACAAAGCAGCTGGATGATGGCAGCAATCTGCTTTATGAACTCCCCTCTCCTCTGCGCAATTTTAAGCATTTAGTTCCGCTTTCTAATTGCTAATATCCATTCTTCAATTACCCGCTGTTTTGTTTCAGATTTAAAAGATTAAAGCACGTTGTTATTTTATGATTATGTGAATTCCCTTTGTGTAATTGTTTGGTTTGGGGTTTTATCCGTTTGCACATTAAACGCCTGCGCAGGGAAGACTCGTACGTGGCTCGAAATGGGTTTCGCCTTTGGCGCAAGTCGCCGGCTGTTACTCAAACCAACGTTTAAAGACAAAAAACAGGCAAGGCACCGTATTTCTCAAGAGACAACGTTTCATAAACAGCCTCGTGGTGAATCTCAACACGCACCAGCCCCTCGCACGGACCTTTTGGTGCCCTGCGGAGCCCTGTGGCAACGGCGCTGCTGGAAATAACAACCGGGGCTGGGCCTGAGAGCGGCTTTGCTCCCCAGAGAAATCCCTCGGGCGCCGGGGGAAGGAGCGGCCCCGGCTCCGAGGGTCCCGGA
>VYZT01032965.1:42950-63395 GCA_013400735.1 Pomatostomus ruficeps | reverse complement strand
GGGGATCCGGAGGGGCTCCTGGGGGCTCAGGTGAGTGCCGGGAGGGCGGAGGAGATCTGAGAGGAGCCGGTGGCCCAGGTGAGTGCGGGGGACCGGGAGGGCTGAGGGGAACGGCGGATCCCGGGCCTGTCCAGCCCCGTTCCCGGCGGTCCCGGAGCCCCGTTCCCCGGCGGTCCCGGAGCCCCGTTCCCCGGCGGTCCCGGAGCCCCGTTCCCCGGTGGTCCCGGAGCCCGGTTCCCCGGCCCGGGGGGCGGCCGTGGGCGCTGTACGGGCCGGTCCGGGTCCTGCGGCCTCCCGGGGATGGCGATGGCGCTGCTGGAGCCGGTAATGGAGGCCCCGAGCTGGGCGTGCCCCGCGCTGTGAGTTCGCAGCACAAGGGCAGAGCTCCTCCACACCTCCTGGTCCTGCTAACACAGAAACTACCGAGGTATCGGTGTGCCCGTGAACCGGGCACTTCAAAGCTTTCTGTGTTCCCGCTGGCACCTCTCCCAGCCCTTGCAGCACCAGCTCCTTTCCCAGCCCCGGCTGCCCTGCGTGCCCCAGCCACCCCTTGCATTAGTGAAGTCATTTCTGTCTTTGCTGAGTTGGAGACTTTCCCCTCCGCTGCTTCTGTTTATGCCGTTGTTGCTGCTGTTTGAAGGAAATGTGCTGACTGGTTGAATTTTAACAGCTATTTGCAGGAGGAGCTGTAACTTAAAATGCAGCTAAATTTAAAACTGTATTAAAATTCCCCGGAATGTTGCTCCTATTTTTATCTTACAAAGTGCTGAAAACTTGCAGGTTTTTAGTGGCCTATATAGTACCAAGTTATTTGTAGACAGGGCACGGACTGTGTTCTGTGTTCTGCATCCTCTCCGAAGGGAAGGACGTGGGATCCCTCATCTTGCCTTGGGTTCCGAGCCTCCGTGCTGTGCTGGAGCACAGTGGAAGCAGCAGGGTGGGCAGGTCTGCCTCTCTCCAAGGCTCTGTTATCCCCAAGCTGTGGAGAACTGTGGCTCTTCATTCCCAATGAATAAAAGTAGATGCATGTATCTCCATAAAACATGAATTTTATTTGTGCAGCTTCTTGAACTCGCCTGAAAGCATTGCAGCCAGTAACTGAGGCTGGGTCCCTTTCCTTCGGGCTGGTTCCTGCTCGGAGGTGGGAGGAAAGGGCGGGGCTGCCTCTTGAGCTGTGGTTTTTTGGCAGGAGGATGGAGACCGCCATGGTGAACTTGCGGGGTCTGTACGAGCAGCTCACGCGCCAGGCCGAGCTTCTGAGCGAGGGAAATGAATGCCGTAAGTTCTGCCTCGGAGGCGCTCCTGAGGAATTGGTTGGGAGCGGGATATGGAGGCTCAGGGTGCACACAGGAGGAATTTCTCCATGGAAAAGGCAGTCAGGCATGGAAAGGGGCTGCCCAGGGAGGTTTGGAGTTCCCTGGAGGTGGCACTGGGTGACAAGGAGGGGATGGGGCACAGCTTGGACTCGATCTTGGGGGTCTTTTCCAACCTGAGGAATCCTGGGGTTCTGTGTGAGCAGATTCCGGCTGTCAGCCGCCGCTCTGCTCACCCAGCTGAAGCTTCCTCTGCTCTCTCCACAGAGTTTATTCAGTTAGCGAAGAACTTCGAGGAGTATCGGAGGAAATGGCAGAAAACGGAGCACGAGCTCGGCAGGTACAAAGATCTCCTCATGAAAACGGAAGCCGAGCGCAGCGCCCTGGACGTGAAGCTGAAACACGCCCGCAACCAGGTGGATGTGGAGATCAAACGGAGGCAGAAAGCCGAGGTGGACTGTGAGAAGCTGGTGAGTGATTCCTGTGTTACCCCTCAGCTCCTGAGAGCGTGGAGACGAGGTGATTAAACTGCATTGATCAGTGGCAAATAAGGACTGGCACTCGTGGGAAGGGAAAAAAAAACCAACAAGGAATTGGCTCAGCTCCTGAGAGCAGCTCTCAGCTTTGATGGGGAAAGGAGAGTGGCTGCTGGTGGAGCTGAGCTGCCATTACCTGTCTGAGCTGAGGCCGTTACCTGTCTGAGCTGCCATTACCTGCCTGCAGCCGTTAGCAGTTCACTGACACCGGTTCTGAGGGTTTATCTCTGGTATCTGGAGCACTCTGTCGGGTGTGACAGTAATTAAACACGGTTTAATGATGCTATCTGTGCTCGCAGGAGCGGCAGATCCAGCTGATTCGGGAGCTGCTCATGTGCGATGCCTCCGGCGGCAGCATCCAGCTCAGCGAGGAGCAGAAGTCTGTCCTCGCCTTCCTGAACAGGCCGCAGGCTTCCGTGGGAGGCTCAGGCAACAAAAGGTGGGGAAGCAGCATTTTGTGTGAGGTGTCAGGCATCAGTCTCCTGTCGGCCTCCGAGACGCATTCTGCACCCGTGTCAACAGCTTTCCTTTCTGTTCCATTTTAAAATACGGCTCCTCTGAGTCAGTGAGATTGTTCTGGAACTGTGACTGACTGAAAGCCAAACCGATACAAGCTTCTTCTAATTTTTGTTTTTCAGGCTGTCGACAATAGATGAATCTGGCTCAATTCTGTCAGACATCAGCTTTGACAAGACCGATGACTCACTGGTAATGCAACTCCACGATCTGAGCTTCTCCTCCCCTGTACAGCCCGAGGGGAGGGGGTGATCTCCAGAGACCCTTTGTGTTTCGATTGCTGGGCTGTTAAACTGCTCGAGCTGATTTGCATTTCCCGGGCGAGCTGCTCCATGAAAGCGCTGGCCAGGGGCTGTGTGGTGTTTGCCACCAACCAGTGCTGTGTGTTTCCCCCAGGACTGGGACTCCTCGGTGGTGAAAGCTGTCAGGCTGAAGAGGAGGGAGAAGCGGGTAGGTTGTTCATTGTTCCCATTGTTCCCCCTGGCTGCCACAATGCCGCCATCTGTCACCTCGCAGCCACCTGTAGTGACCCCTGAGCCACTGAGCGCGGTCAGACCAGCACGGATGTGCTGCTGTGGGGTTTAGATTGAAATTTAGGTCTGATGTCATTGTCTACTGAAAACGAGCGGAGCTCTGTAGATCCTGAGCTGTTGCAGTCTGGGGTTTGCAAGGAACACATGGAGATTATTAACAGCTCCCAGATTAGGAGAAAACGGTGTAGGAAGTTAACATTTTCCTGTCCTGCGAAGGAGCTTGTTCTGCTTTAATCTGCAGAAGATAACAGGTGGGAAAGAGCCTGAAACCATCACCCAGAGGAGCTGGGAAGAGTCTGGGGCTTGCTCAGTCGCTGGTTTTTGTGTTTGTGGGTTTGTTGGGGCTTTTTTGTGCCCTTTCTTAGGTTGGGTTTCTTTTTTTCTGAACTGAGTTATGAAGCTGGCTATGAAAATTTGAAAGAGCAGCATATTGAGGTTCCCTAATTCTTCCTGGCACCTCCAAGGTTGCCACAAAGAGCACTGGAGGAGTTGTGTGCACACACCAGGGATGCTCTAAGAGTTCAGTCCCTCCAGTTCTCCTGGAGCAGTGCAATGCCAGTGCAGAGCACTCCTGCTCCCCAGACACGAACCTGCTGTCTCTTTCCAGCGCTCCTCCAGGCAGTTTGCTGAAGGCCCCCCAGGTCCTCAGAAGAAATCCAGGTCCATCAGCAACACGGCCGACCAGGTATGGGGGTCCCAGCTTGGTCGCAGTTCCTGCCTGTTCCCGCTGCAGCTCCCCTGTTCTGCCCGTCACTCACGGTGTTTGTCCTTGCAGGCCAATGAGTCCATAGTGGCCAAGACCACTCTGATGGTCCCCAACGATGGTGGCCCAATTGAAGCCATTTCCACCATCCAGACCGTGCCTTTTCCCCGGAGGAGCCGCAGGAAGAGCGGTAGGTGTGACATCCCTGTCCTGTCCTGACACAACTTCTCAGGTTGTCCTGAATGTCAGTTATTCCTTCCAGGACCTGGGAGCTGCTTCTGGTTTATGCAGCCCACGCTTTAGGGGGCAGAGGGAGGTTCCAGCCAGTCAGCCTCTTCCTCTTGTGTCCCCCAGGTCCCCTGCAGCCTTGGAACAGCGAGTCCAGCATAGGCAGCAAGCAGCTGGAGCCCAAGTCGGACACCGACGGCTCCAGCACCCCGCAGCACAACGGGGCCGTGAGGCTGCACGACTTTGTTTCGAAGACGGTGAGTGCACAGGAGCTTGGGAAAGCATCTCCTGCCATCCTGAAACGAGGGGGTCAGGCACTGCCCAGGCTCCTCAGGGAATGGTCCCGGCCCTGAGGCCGTTTGGACACTGCTCCCGGATGGACACAACTCCCAGAGATGCACAGGGTGGGATTGTTGGGGTGTCTGTGCAGGGCCAGGAGCTGGACTGATGATCCTTGTGGGTCTCTTCCAACTCAGAATATTCCATAATTCTGTGATTGTCTGAGGTCAATATGAGCTGCAATGGATCAAGGAACTGCTGCCCAGTTTAATTCCTGCTGAGTTACTCCCCTGCCCTAACCTCTCCCTTCTCCCTGCTCTGGACCATCAGGTTATCAAGCCGGAATCGTGCGTTCCCTGCGGGAAGAGAGTGAAGTTTGGGAAGATCTCGCTCAAGTGCAGGGACTGCCGGGTGGTGGCTCACCCCGAGTGCCGGGAGCGCTGTCCCCTGCCCTGCATCCCCACGCTGGCGGGGACCCCGGTGCGCATCGGGGAGGTGAGTCCGTGCCCGTGCTCGGGGCTCGCCCGGCTCCGACGCTGCCTTCACCAGCAGAGCTCCTGTTGCTCAGAGCTGCATAATAACATGCAAATGAGCTTGCTAATGCACCGTTGCACAAGCGGGGAGGGGGTGTAGGGGTGTGATGGTGGGAGGGCGTTGAGTGGGGAAGGTGGCAGCTCCGGGCAGGCGATGCTGCGCTGTGCTGATGGATCTGATGTTCCTTCATCTGTCCTGAGCAGCAATTCTTGTTTTCAAACCGTAGATCTTGCTGCGAGTTCCTGAGAGAGTGTTTTCCATGTCTTGGTGACTGAATCTCTCGTTTTTTTTGTTTTCCCTTCTGCCTTTTAGGGCACCTTGATGGATTTTGTCCCTTCCACTCCTCCGATGATCCCTTCCATCATCGTGCACTGCGTAAATGAGATCGAGCAACGAGGGCTGCACGAGGTAAGAAGAAAATGAGGTGTGAAACGGTGCTAATGAAATGGGTTGTGGGGTTAGGGAAGCAAACTGTTAACCCCAATATCCCTTATTTATGGTGTGCATTGCGCTGCTCAGCGGGTGACTGAGGGAGCAGGGAGTGCTCAGGTGTGGAGAGAGGCGGGGGTGGCAGAGCAGCCGTGTTCCTCCTCCTCTGAGCGAAGCTTTGTGCCCGCAGACGGGCCTCTACCGCGTCTCCGGCTGTGACAAGACCGTGAGGGAGCTGAAGGAGAAGTTTCTTAGGGCAAAGAACATTCCTCTGCTCAGCAAAGTGGACGACATCCACGCCATCTGCAGCCTGCTCAAGGACTTCCTGCGCAGCCTGAAGGAGCCTCTGCTCACCTTCCGGCTGAACAAGACTTTCATGGAAGCTGCAGGTGAGGAGTTCCTGGGGGAAATCTCCGGCTCTCCCTGGGCTCGGTGGTCGTTGCTCCGCTGCCCAGTGAGCCAGCAGAGCTCGGTGCTCTGGGGAGCCCTCGTGCCCGAGTTCTGCTTGGGCAGGACGCGAGGTTGTCAGCACAGCATGAGGAGTTTCTGCTCTCCCTGTTTCTCGGGGTAGCTGTGGCTGTCAGGGGAGCATTGCAGCTTCTGGGAACACCTTCTTAGGTCTGATTATTAACTTTTCCTGCCAGAAATCTCGGATGAGGACAACAGCATCGCTGCCATGTACCAAGCGGTTGGAGAACTTCCCCAGGCCAACAGGGACACCCTGGCTTTCCTCATGGTCCACCTGCAGAGGTACATTCCGATGGACGGGGGGTGGAACCAGGTGACCACAAAGGTCCCAAACCATTCTGTGATTGGAAAGGGGAAGTTACCCCATCGTGCTTTTTGTGGTTGGGTCTGGGCACTGCTTGTGAGCACAAAGTGTTTGCTCTGGAGCAAACCCGCTCACTCAGAGGCTGAGGGTGAGTGGGACGGGGGATTTGGATCACAAGTGAAGGGTGAAGCTTCATTTTTCTTTAATTTCTTTCAATACAGGGTGGCTCAGAGCCCGGACACTAAAATGGACATCTCCAACTTGGCCAAAGTCTTTGGTCCCACCATAGTGGCCCATGCGGTACCAGACCCCGACCCCATGACCCTCCTGCAAGACACGAAGCGTCAGCCCAAGGTGGGTCAGACAAAGGACAATCCCGGTGAATTTATCTGTCCCAACCCGAACCCTTCCGTGGTTCTGTGATGAGTGAGTGGGTCAGCACAAACCCGGTGAATTTATCTCTTCCAACCCAAACCCCTCCGTGGTTCTGTGGTCAGTGGGTGGGTCAGCACAAACCCAGTGAATTTATCTGTCCCAACCTGAACTGTTCTGTGGTTCTGTGATCAGTGGGTGGGTCAGCACAATCCCAGGGAATTTATCTGTCCCAACCCAAACCCTTCCGTGGTTCTGTGATCAGTGGGTGGGTCAGCAGGAAGAACAAACCCAGTGAATTTCTCTCTTCCAACCCAAACCGTTCCGTGGTTCTGGGATCGGTGACTCATGTGTGTCTCCGCAGGTCGTGGAGCGGCTTCTGCTGCTGCCCATGGACTACTGGAGCCAGCTGATGATGGTGGAGCAGGAGAACATCGACCCAGCGCACGTCATTGAGAACACCAATGCCTTTTCCACTCCACGGACCCCCGAGGTGCAAGGTAACCCTGGTTCTGCTCCGTTACTAAAACAGCAGCCCTCAATCCCAGCAGCCTGGGAGGCTCTGGGAGCCAGGCACTCCTCGCTTCGGGAAAAGCCAAGTGTGCCAGGAAATGCCAGATTTGTCTAGTGCTTCTGACAGATGCCAGGGAACGTCTGATGTTCCCTGCACGCAATGAAAACTTCATCTGTCCCACACTGAGCTGCTCTCTTTGGCAGTGAGCATCCTGGGGCCCCTCACGACGCCGGAGCAGCAGCAGCTCTCCAAGACGCCCTCGTCCAGCTCCCTGTCCCAGCGGGTCCGCTCCACCTTCAGCAAAACCACCCCCAAGTGAGTGCCAGGGGGTGTCCTGCGGTGTCTGGAGTGGCTGCAGGGGGTTTGGGTGATCAGGGAGAACTAAAATTAAACTTCTGGGGGAGCAGCCTGCACTTCCTGCTCAGTCAGCCCTTTCAAGTCTGTGCTGTGGGAGCCCCTGAGGGGTCACAAACATCACCCCAGGGGAGGGAGAGGAATGCTGGGAGGTGGGGGAAATCTGGGTGGATGTTCCTCAAATTCCAAACTGATATTTTTGTGTTTCTCTTGAATTAGATTTGGGAGCAAAAGCAAATCAACAACCCAGCTCGGGCATCAGGGTAACTTCTTTGCCTCTCCGATGCTGAAGTGAGGACCTGGGAGTTGCTCGTGTCCTGACATTTGCACACCAATGCTCACAAGTAGAAGAAACCCAGGGTGGCTCCGTGGCTCCTGGCAGCTTATACTAAACGATGTTTTGCCTTTTATCTTTCAGCTTAACCGAGACTTTTAATGGGATTTTATAGTGCAATTTATTTTTATTATCTAACGCTGTGCTGAATGTAGTATTGGGGAAGACTGTACCGAGCAGGGGTTGTTCAGTGTTAATCATTAAAAACTCTAGACAAACGGCGTTTTCACTGACATCTGTTTTTCCCCCGGTGCGAAGTGGAGCAGTCACAAACCGCGGGTCACTTGGTGCGGGTTTTTGGGATGTTCTTGGCACAGCGGTGTCTGAACTCTGTCGGAATCCAGGCTTTCCGTCCGTCCCACCCGGCTGGTGCTGCAGCTGCAATCCTGAGGATGGCAGTGTTGGATCGGGCTGGTGACAAAGCCTCTCGAACGAGGACTGAGGCTCCTCTCAAGAAACCTTTCCTGGTCCTGTGTTTGCAGGGAGGGAACAGCCGCTCTTCCACCCTGCCCAGGACAGTCTGTGCCTGCGGACTGAGCCTGAACCAGCAAAGCTCTCCCCGGGGTGGAGCCTGACTCAACCATTTGTTCAGGGTGAAACGAAACTGAAAGAGCTTAAATCAGAAAGAAATGATCCTCTTCCTGCCCTGAACTCATCCCCTTCTCTTCCTAAATGGCACTGGGGTGTGGATGCACGGGAAAGGGAGCCCTGGGGTCAGAGCAGCGGGGTCTGAACCCCTGGGGAGCTTTCCCTGCTGGGAAGGGTGTGGGTGTCACAGCGCTCGGGAGGTGCCTGGGTGAGGTGCTGGAGCATCCCAGCAGGATGGGAACGCGGTGTCACCATCACCGAGGGCTCCGTGTGGCTCTGCAGGGCCTGGTCCCGGGGCTGGGCTGGGGCCGCCCTGTCACCTTCCCTGTCTGTCCCAGCAGCTGCCCAGCAAAGAGGGGACGGCCACTGCCTCTGCACGGGTTTGTGTGGGGCGCAGGGCAGTGCCCGGGGTAAATCCTGAGCGCTTCTCCCGGAGCAGGAGGTGCTGGCAGAGCCCAGGGTGCCCCAGGGGTATCTGCAGCCCACGGGGATCCATTGCCGACCATCGGGGTCCTGGCAGGTGACAGAAACCAGCGGGAGTGACAGAAGAGACACAGGTGAAACGCAGGACACGCGGTGTATCCGGGTGTAACGTGGGATTGCAGCCCTGGGAAGAAAGATTCCAGCAGGGAGAGTAGCAGGAAATGCATTTGAAAAAGTGGCCTCAAGTAGACTCTAAACAGAAGGAAGAAACCACCAGCCTTCGAATCGTATTCCTCCCAGCAAAGAGCAAAAAACCCATCGCTATTTCCCCCTCAGGACGCTGATGAGTCACTGCAGCAGCGCAAGGGAAGGAGGAGAATTTACTGCTGGAGGAGCAGGGGAGCTGCTTTTATCTTCTGTGTTTATTTTTTCTATTGCTGACAACCTCTAATAGCAAATGACTAATTTGGCGGCTCGTGTTAGCGCTGCTGGATGAACAATGAGTGATTGCTCTGTCTTGATTAGGCTGAAGCATTAATTAGACAGCCAATAACGTCTAATTCTCAAATCCTCGCACCAGCCTCTCCTTTCAGCGTCTTTCTGTGCGTTTGGGCTCGACCGAGCTGCTTCTCTGCTGCCCGTGGTGGCCAGGACGGGGCTGTGGGAGCTGCGTGGTGGCCAGGACGGGGCTGTGGGAGCTGCGTGCTGGGCGGATGTTTTTGCTCCCTGGGCCGGGGCAGAACTGGCAGGATGGAGGAGAAAATTCGCTGCTCGAATCCCTCAGGCCTTGACAACAGCTCTTGGCTACTTCTGCTAATATTAGGGCTGGTTTGGGGATGATTACAGTTCTGTGCAACAGCTATTAATATCATACAAAGCTTGGATGGAAGTCAAAAATAACAGCAAATGAGAAAAGTACCGACCAGCAGCCAAACAGGAAGTGCAGGCGAGGCTGGGTCTGCTGAAAGATAAATGGTGGGAAGGAAAAGCAAGAGAGCTGCAATGAGATGCAGAGGAAAAAAAAAATACAAATATTTTTGTTGGTGGTTTGAAAACAGTCCTTGGCTTCAAAACATTCTGTTATGTCAAATAACACCGATCGAATTCTGAGCTGATTGAAAGGAAATCCTGGTTTATTTGCCCAGAAAAACACCTGTTTGTTCTAAAGTTCCCTCGGCTGATTCTGGGCCGCCATGGAGGGGCTCTGAACCACCCGAGTGGTTCAACACGGAGCGGGAGAGACGGAACCTGGAAATGCTGCTCTGGAAACGGTGCCTGCAGGGTCGGGAAGCTTCAAGAAGCTCCAGAACTAAAAATACTTTGAGGTGTGGCTGCAGAATTTCCCAGACAAAGTTCAGGTCCTGGCTGAACACCCGAATTCTTTCTCTGTTCATTGTCTGTGGCTTCCTTGCTGGCGCTCAGGTACCGGTGAGGCCGCTGTGAGTAACAGGACAGGTAACACAAAGCTGTTTTCAGTTTGTCACGGTTTCTGGTGCCCCTGTTCAGCTCCCTGGCTCTGCTCCTCCGGGCTCTGTGGCTCCCAGGGCTGTCCTGGGGTGCGGCCACTGCTCGGGGACAGCTCTGCAGGGGGACACAAACCTCCCCAGGGAGAGAAGGGGCCCAAAGCAGCTTTAACCGCGGTATTGACGCCTGCACTGGGGTGTTTCATTCACAGCTTTGTACGAACCCCTGGCCCAAAGCCCACGCCCTCCACCTCCTCGGGAACCTGGGCAGAGAATCCTTCACGAGAGCGGCGCTGCGGCCCTGGCACACCCCAGGATTTCTGAGGAGACCAAACCAGGTAATTATTCTACTATAAAAGGGTTTCTGCACCCAGAGCTGCCCCTTTTCCCTCCTGTTCCCTGACACTCGCTCCGGACCCGGCGGTGCCAGAAGGTGGCAGCGCCTCTCCACGGATGGCACCGCCGGGAGCTGCAGCGCCCGTCTCTCCCCAGCTGTGGAAAAGAGCGATGCCTCTGCCCCGCTTTTAGACCTCTGCCTCGCAGCTGGATTGTTTTTTAACAATATCCCAGCCCCCGCCCCTTTATTTGGATGAAAACATCTATATTTGCGAAAGTGGTGGTTTCCCGTGGGTGAGAACAGGGAGGGAAAACAGAGCAGGACCTCAGAGAGCGGCCGCTGCCTGGGAGGGTTCATCGTCCTCACAGCTGAGCTGAGCAGGGCCCAAGGCGAGGACTGGGCAGCGTTTAAAATTAAAAATTGAGTATTTTTTTATGTAACAGATACAGAAACTGTGACACCAACATTGTGGCCTCACCACAGCATTTTCCCTCCCTGTTTCCAAAGGCTTTGAATGCTCAGCAGAGACTCTGCAGCCTCCGTGCCCACCCTGGCTCCTCTTCATTCTGAGAGTGGCACTCGGATCTGCTGATCCCTCCGGATAAAGCTGCCCTGGATGTTCTGCCCAGGTCACACCTGAGCAGCGGTGACAGGAGTGTCACCACCCGAGCCGGGCTTTGCTGCCTGACGCCTTTCTCTCCTGCATTAATCCACCCCAAACTGAGGCTTTGGGTGTTTGCAGCTCGGAGAGGCAGCGAGGTCGCTGCAGAGGCTCGATCAGCGCGGGAGAAGCAATCCCGGGGCGATAGCGAGGGGTTCCGTTAACCGTCCCGGGCCCAGCCCCGGCCCCTCGGCTGAGGGGGTGTCTGGAGGGGCTGGAAAACACCGAGATACCAACCGCCTCCCCTGGCTGCTCAGGGCTTATCTGCGAGCGCCAAGCTGGCCCCGCTATCAGCCCCAGGGACACCCAACTGTCTCCCAACTGCTCTGATGGGGCGATAAGCCCGGAGCTGCTGCTCAGCCCGGCCGGGACGCGCCCGAGCACCGGGGGCTGATCTGGGCAGGAAGAGCAGCAGCACCCCGGTCCTGAGCACGGGGAGAGGTGGGGATGTCGGGAGCTCTTCGCTCTCGGTTTTGGTGCAGCTGCTGCCCCGTGAGTGGCTGTAGCTCTCACCCCAAGATCTCTGATTCCACGCGGCCCCGCTATCGCGGCATAAATAATGAAAAATTGTGGTGTTCAGATTTTGGTGAGATTGCGGCAGCAGTGGCTCTCGGCGGTAATTAACGGAGGGGTTCCTGCACGTGGAAGGAATCAGCGGATCTCAGTCGCTCTGAGACAAGGAGCTGGTGCGGGGTAACGCCGAGAGGGCTGAAATGTGCCAGAACTTCAAAGGGTGGTGGAGCAGATGAGGACTGGAATTGGCAGAGGAGAGAAATCTCAATATCATAAAGGAAAAACAGGGTAGAGCCGTGCTAGAATTCATTGTACGCTTTCAGGTGAGATTAAATTCACCCGGCAGGTGTGAGAAAGCCAAGAAGGGAACTTTGGCTCGCCCAGAGAGGATGGAAAATGGTCAAGGAAAATGCCAAAGGTTTCTCTCATAACAGAGGCTGAAGCTCCAGAGAGAATTAAGTGGTGTTGGGATCTTGGGAAAACACTGGAACAAGCACTTAAACACGCTGTTTGTCAGCAGCAAGGGGAACGAGAAACCGCAACAGTAATTGGGCGAGATCCAACCATCCCAAGCAAAGATAATTTAGCTAATTTACATCTACAATGATGTTCTGAGCGCTGTGCTCCCAGAAGGGGCTGTAAACACATAAAATTTTATGGCTCTGGATGCTGTTCCACACGGTCCATGGGAAAGCTAAAGGAACGCTTTGGGTGAAATCACTCCAGAGCGGATCCAGGGCTGCGACAAGCCCTGCGCAGAGGAGAATTCTCGGCGGTTTCCTTGCAGAGCAGAAGGGCAGAAGCACAGTTTGTTTTTGGGAGGTTAAAGGATTGGATCGGGAATGGCAAAACAGGTCCTGGATGGGGCAGGAGAATGGTCCCTCTCACCTCTGCTGGTGGAGGCTCCTGCAGACAGTTTGGAAAGGACGGTAATTTTAATTGCCACAAAATAAATAATCGCTCTCCCAGCCAGGGATGGAGCCTGGGTGTTTCTGCAGACAAATCCCGAAAAATCCCGGCTCCCTCAGACGCTGTGTTTCTCTTGGGCCGCTGCTCTCCGAAATGGCAGCGCTCCCTCCTGAGGAGGATTTCATCCTCTGCCAAAGTCCCAAACAAGAGATTACACGATGCGATTTCCTGTGCGAGCAGGACTGGCCTGGGCGACCCACTGAACCTCCCGGCCGTGGAGGCTGAGGTTTGTTTTCTTGAGCTTTATCTTGGCACCGCTCCAGCCGAGTCTTTGTGTCCCAACTTTTATCTAAACACACGCACGAAGCAGGGGGAGAATAAAAACACGCAGTGTCTTCTGGAAAGAGAGAACAAACTCTGTCTCTCCCCAGTTCTGAGTCTTCATCAGCCCTCAGGAAATGAGGTGACAGAGGTGAGTGGTTCTCTACAAACCATAATTCTCCCAGCGAGATGAGAGCTCCCGGCTCTCTCCTCTGTCAGGAGGAGCTGGGGGTGGCCGTTTCTCACCCAGGCACGTCTAACGGCCTCATCCATTCTCTCCTCGTGGCTTTTCCTCCCCTTTGTCAGCCCAGAGCACCTGAAGCCCTGACAGGGCTGTCAGATCCTTCCTGAGTGGTTTATTTTTAGCAGCACGAGCACGCTCCAGGCCCCGGGGAGCGCCGTGAGTGCTGCAGAAACACTTGAAAATACCAAACTCCCCCCCCTTTCCACCCGAGCGAGCTCTTAAACCTGCCCAGGCTTTCTAGTGCCTTAATCCAGTCCTCGCGGTCGTATTTCATTTGATGGATTTTATTTGATGTTTCAGCGGCGAGACGTTTCTCCCCACGTAAATGTTTATCGAGCCCCTCGACTCCCTCTCTCTGAAGCACCGAAATCCTGAAACCTCCTGCCCCGAGGGCCTGGGAGGGTCCCGCGGCCCTGGGCTGGCTTTGGCCGCTGACCCCGCGGAACCAGAGCCCCTGATTGTTTTCGCAGACGCCGTTCCTGGGGAGCAGCTCCGCCGCCCCTCACGCAGGAGGCTCGGCCGCGCGGGCAGGAGCCGTTCCATCCTTTCATCCGGAGCTGGGACGCGCCAGCCAAGCTGAGCTTCCTCTGAGCTGCAGATAAGCAGATGCTGGCGACAGGGGGGCCCTGCTGGAGCAGCCCCCGGGCTCCCAGCTTTGAGCCGAGGGGAAGGAAATGCTCAGTGCTGTGGACACAGGACATTCCCGGAGAATCCCTCATTTCAGGCAGATCCCTCCATGCTCCAGAGACAAAAACCAATGGAGAGCAGAGAAACCTGGGCAAAATTTACACCACGGTTGTGAGTGCACAGGTTTGGGGAAGAAAATGTGATCCCAGGGGCTCCTTCCCAGTTTCCAGGGACGCAGGAGGGAGATTGACTGTGGAAAACTCTCATTGTGGGGCCACCTGCCACAGCAGCTGATGGAGCAGCAGAATGTCCAGGGACAGCCCTGGGCCAGGAGGGACAGGGCAGGACAATGCTCAGGGACCTGGAATCCCAGGCCCTGCTGGGTCCAGCCCAGCCCGGGGGTCCCCGGGGACAGAGGGACACCCCAGCCGAGGTGACAGAGGGACACCCACGTCCCCACCCCGGGAAAGGTGTTCCGGGAGATGCTCTGCGCACATCTCCCAGGAGCTGCCTCCAGATGGTGCTCCAGCCAATTTTCTGGGATTTGGAGGGATTTGATTGTCTCACGGATGGATTTTCTGGGCAGGTCTTTGCCGGACAGTAACGCAGGAGGGTGGGCTGTGCTCAGCCCTCGCAGGGAGCCTTCGGCAGCCTCTGCCGAGCTCTTCCTCGCTGCGAGCGGCTCCTCGTTCCCAGCTCACGCACTGGGAGCCCCCGAGCTCCGCCGGGAATGAGTCACGAACCAGGCAGGGCAGGAACAGCTCCAGCTGCTGTTTTTATTGCAGGCCCTGGGTGCTGGGAAGGGGCAAAGACGCTTTCACACCGACGAGGACGCTGAGAAATCGCGGGGTCTGGCAGGGCTGGTCCGACCTGAGAGAGCGGAGACCTCGCCGAGCCCGCTGGTGAGCGGCTAATGAGCCTCGAAACCCTGCCAGCCCCGGTCGCAGAGAACTCTGCAAAGTGAGTGGAAAAAAGGCGGGGGGTGAATAGAAAGCCCGTGCTCAGCACTTCGGGGATGTTCGGCGTCGTTCTCCCGCTGCAAAGGGCCCTTCCCCAGCCTGATTTGCAGAGCGCTCAGGATTCCAGCAAATCTGTAAAACTGGATACTTCCCTCGCCCAGCCCACTCTTCCTTCAGCCCTTATCTGCCCTTACCTGTCTCCACTAGGTCGCTTTAAAAGTCCCAGACACTTCCTTCCTTTGTTTGTCTTGGCCTGAAAGGGAAATGTCTTGTGTGTCAAAGGTTTAGTGCAAATTCCTGTCCAAGCTCTTTACTACCCCTGGCCTTGGTAAATCAAACTCCTTGTCCCAACCGGGGATTTGCGCAGTGAATCAGATTCTCTGCCCGCTTTCTCCCTCTCCTGCCTGCACGGGGGATTGAGATGGAGCAGAGAAACGAGGAGTTAAATCCCCACAGGCTGCTGCAAGTTTGGGATGGAAGAGAAGCCCTGGGTTTGAAATGTTTGCAGAGAGCCAGAGTCTCCCGAGGGCTGCGCCACTGTCCCAGCTCTCCTTTCCCTTCAGGAAAACCCCCTGGGCTGAGACCCAAAGCAGAGTTTGGGGGTCCTGGCAGAGGTGGGCAGGGGGCACGGCCTTGCCGAGCTCTGCCTGGACTCCAAGGAAGGATTTCTCCATGGAAAGGGCGGTCAGGCAGTGGCAGGGGCTGCCCAGGGAGGTTTGGAGTCCCCATCCCAGAGATGCCCAAGGAATTCCTGGATGTGGCACCCAGTGCCCTGGGCTGGGGGACAAGGGGGGATCGGGCACAGGTTGGACTCGGTGATCCTGCAGAGCTTTTCCAGCCCCAGGGATTCTGGGATTCTGGGATTCTGTGGCTGCAGCTCTTTCCCCAGGGCCCACAGAGGGAAACCGATTGTTCCTGTCACCCCGGAAGATTGAAAGTCACGGTGAGCCTGAGGTTTGTCCTACAGAGGGAATTTGCTCTCCTGTTTCCATCCCAGACCGTTGCCCGTGTCTGGCTGAACAGCAGAGCGAGGGCCCGTCCCTGGGAGGGGCGTTCGGGGGCAGCAGGTGCAGAGCCCGAGCGTGGGGCCGGGCTCGGTGCCGGCAGGGAGGGCTGGGCTGGGTCGCCACAAGGCGACCACGCGGGCGGTGCTTCGGTTGGGAGCTCCTTCCTCTGCAGATGAGCACCTTGATGTCGGCTCCCCTGCGCTCCCCGGCGTGGTGCGGTGGCTGCGCACCTGACTGCGGGCGCCGGCAGCTGCCGAAACCGCAGCCCGGGGGAAGCCAGCTCCCTGTGCTCGCTGAGAGCAGCCCTGAGCGTGAAAACAAACCGAACCGGGCCGTTCTCACCCCAAACCCGCCGGGCAAACAGGAAGCGCAGGGCAGGGGTGGAAGAGCAGGGGTGGAAGAGCAGGGGTATGGGCTCCCGGGTAGCGCCAGGAGCGGACCCCAGACCCTGCCTGCGAACGCTCTCCAGGCCGGAACGCAGCTCTGCCGGGGCAGCCGGGGCACCGGCACCGCACCGGGACCGGGGGAGGAGCCGGGCACCGGCGCTGCCTTCCCCCAGCTCAGCTCCAGACAAACGTTGGGCTGCGGCAGCACCTGCGGGAGCAGCGGCTCAGGTGCCGCGGCCGCTCCGGCGCTGCCGTTGGAGCCGGGCAGGAGAATTGGTGAGGAGCCAAGAGCTTGGGGCCAGCCCTGGGTCCCCTCTGAGCCAGCGCCGCTCTGCCGGGTCCCGGGGCTTCAGTCTCGCTCCCTTTCCTCCCCCACAAAACCCCTTCCACCTCTGCTTCTCCAGGGACGGGGACGAGTCACAGAGTTCCAGAATGGTTGGGGTTGGAGGGGACTCCCATCTCAGCTCATTCCATGTCCCTGCCATGGACAGGGACCCCCCCACGGGGCTGGGGTGCTCCAAGCCCCTTCCCCTTGCCAGGTTAACCCCTCTCTGAGCTCCACGACGAGGAGGAGCAGCCTCTTCTGCTGCTCCGGGCCCAGGTCTGTGGCTGGAGGGGCAGGAAGGGGACACCGATGGCAGCGAGGCACCTCCTTTCTCCACCTCTCTTCTTCCATCCTGTTCCTGTCCTGCTCTCCCTCAGCACACGAGAACGTTCAGTGTTTCACCACCACTGTCCCGAGCTTTCCATCATCGGAATTCCCAGAACCAGCACTGGAGCTCCCCTGGCCCAGCACCTGCCTGTTGGTGACATTTAATCCAGCGGTGGTGATGTGGGTCTGTCCCAAAGGCACGGCAGGACGCTGCTGATGGCAGCGCAGGAGCAATCGGCCGCTTTCGGGGCTGCTCCTGCTGCGTCCAGCCCGAGATGCTCCCGGCCCTGGCACTCACGGTCGGTGACGGGCGCCAGGAGCCACCACGGGCCGCGGGGGGGATGATGGATTGCAAAAGTGGCCGGGAAATTTCTCATACATTTCCTGCAAGTTTTGAAGTCAGGCCTCCCTGTGTGACACCTCATCCCTCCTCTTCACAGCTGCTTCTCATTTCCCAACCATCGCCTTCCTGTTGCGCTGGATTTTTATTTTTCATTTTTCTGGAATCATTTTTTGGGAAGGTGGGGGGCTGCGTGGAACAGCTGCACACAATTCTGCCCCGGCCGTGCCGGCACCCCTCGCTATATTTAGCCTCAGACAGGCCAAACAAACGAGCAGGGCTGGGGTTAATAATCATAAAATGGAGTTCAGCTGTCTCTGAACTGTGATTTACTGGGACCCAGGCCAGGCGAGATCCTCCTCACGCCCTCGCTGCAGAGCCCTCCGCAGGGACCAGCCCCTCCAAAAGGGAAGAAATTATTGAAACGCCTTTTCTCCAGCTGAAACTGGAGATGGGAAATGGTTCGAGCAGATCTGCCGGTGGGTGAGGCCTCCAGGGCGGTGCTGGTGCAATGGGGAGCGACGCTGTGGATGGGGGTGATGCCTCCTCCATCCTCGGAAGCTCAGAGCTGGGAGAGCGGCCGAGTTTGACCCGGCTGAGCTCCCCTCTGGGGCTTGTGGTGGCCGAGCAGCTGCCAGAGGGAATGTCCCGCCAGGAATCCGTGCTGGGGCTGCTCCCGGTCAATGAGGGCGTCCCTGGGGAGGGCTCGGGGGCCAGAGGTGTGAGGGGCACGGACATTTCACATCGGGCTCCAAAACCTTCTCATGTTTGTCACATGGACGGAGCCTGGGGACAGCTGAGCCCTGTCCTGAGCTCGGGGACACCGAGTCCCCCTGGGGTCGGTATCTCCGTTCCCTGCACAATCCCAGCGTGGGTGAGCAGAGCCTGCAGGACGCAGCCAGGGCTCAAACCGTGCCCTGATCACCCACAGAGCTGAGCCAGGCTGGTGCCATCAGAGCCCAAACCAGGGCACGAGGCTGCGCTCAGTTTGTGGGTCTGGGACACCCCAGTTCTGCCCCTGGGTGCCCTGAGTGTGAGGAGCCCACGGTGCCACGCGTGTGGCGTTGCCGCCTCTGCCCCGGACGCGCGGCCCCGGCACCTGCGCCGCGCTCTCCCGAGCGACCTCCCGCTCTGCCGGCTCCTCGGGGTATTTTTAGCCGCCGTTTCCCACAGCCATAACTCTTCTCCTCCTGCAGAAACAGACCTGCTCCTTCCCTGCCTTCTATGGAGAGCTGTGGCTGCCGGCAGCTCCCCTTCCCTGCCTCGGGCACCCGCTGCCCACGCTGCCGCTCCGGCCTCGGCCGCGCTGCTCTGCTTTGTGTCTGAGCGCGCTCCTGGCAGTTCCGCTCTCCCTCGGGCCAGGAGGGATCTCGGGGGATGTGGAGCGGGGTTGTGGCTGCTGGGAGCAAAGGCCGGGCTCGCGTCAGGGCAGGTGGGGTGAGCCTGAGTGGGCTCGGGACCCTGGCACCCGGCAGCAAGCCTGGGATGAGGTCCTGGAGGAGTTACGGGCACCGGGGTTTCCAGCAAAGCCCAAACTGCTGCCCTCAGGTTTTCCAGAATCCATCTGCCCCTTCAGGCTCCTCAGCACCACTTGGGACCTGCTCTGGCCTCGCTGGTGACAGAAATAGCAGCTGGGATTTTCCAGCACGCGAACAGGACCCTGCTCATCGCAGACGGGTTTGGGCTGGCAGGACCCTGCAGCCCATCCAGTCCCAGCCCCTGCCGGGGGCAGAGACACCTTCCACCGTCCCAGGTGAGCTCTCCTGGTCTCTTCACCTTTGAAACACAAAGATTTTAATCTCCCACCCTCTTTCTTCCTCCTGGGAGACTTTGGTCAGTTATCCTAATTAGCCAGGATTGCCTCACTTCCTCAGGCCTGGAAAAGTCTCTTTGTTGAGCGGGGCAGTGTCTCTTATCTGCTCCTGGCCTTTGAACGGCTCCGCTTTTGGCAGTTCCTGCCTGTCCTCGCACCTGACAAGCCAACGATGCAAAGATCCAACTGGGCTAAAGTTTGTGGCTCAGCCCTGGCGGGAGTGACCCTGTCCTGGGCTCTCAGTCCTGCCCGGCTGGTGGCCAAGCCCCTCTCAGCACCTCTTGCCCACGGCCATTGCCTTTCCCCTCGGATCTTTCCCTGTGATCTTTATTTTATATTTTTTTTCCCCCCTGTTTCAGGATCTCAGGTTCTTTTATCTGAGGACGGTGTCACAAAAATCCCATGGACAGGATTTTTTCACCCAAGGGACTTCTCCAGGGCTGGCATCTCTTGGCTTTCAGAGGTGGGAGAAGGGTGACCACGCTCCCTCCCATCGTTCCCGTTGGCACAGAAGGACAATCGCAGCTCCGGGCTGGGAAGTGCCAGGACAGGTTGGCTGTGATTCTCCAGGAGTGGGGCAGGGAGCCCAGCTCCTCTCTCGGGACAGCTCCTGTGCTCTCCGCACAAAGCCGAGCAGGAAGAGGTGGAGTCCGTCCCCCTGGAAGGCTCCTGGGAGGATCCTCCTGGCTGCTGGAGATCTTCCTTCCCTGGGACAGGGGCAGAACCTGAGGCCAGTCCTGCGTGAGGCCCTGGTGCTGGGCGGGTGAGGCAGGAGGGGCATCACCATCCCTGCCTGCGGCTCCTCCAGGGAGGTGAAGGGTGAGGCAGGAGGGGCATCACCGTCTCCTCCTGCAGCCCAAACCTGTGGCTCCTCCAGCCCGGTGAAGGCTGCACCCTCAGAAAGGCTTTGGGGTGGGAATTCCAGGTGGAAGCAGCCACAACCTGGAGAGACTGGAGGGCAGTCCCTGGAGGCAGTCCCTGGAGGGCAGTCCCTCGGTATCCCCCCAATCTCCCACTCTCCTCCTCGCACTCCTCTTCCTCATGAGCTCTCTCAGCTGATGCTGCCGCGTCCCCGTCCCTCAGCATCCGTGCAGACCCAGAGCAGACGCTCCTGGAAGGAGCTGGGCCCAGGAAATCGCTGTCTTGGGTGGAAGTTTCCATCCTGGGACAAACCTCAGGGCTGTCAGAGGAGGAAACGGAGCTTTTCTGACCCCGAAACCACAAAGCTCTGGGAAGTTGTGCTTCAGGAGCTGAGGTCTGTCCCTCCTGTGCCTTGGAGCAATCTGATTTAACGGAAGGTGTCCCTGCCCACGGCCAGGGTGGACAGGAGGAGCTTTAAGGTCCCTCTCAACCCAGACCAGTCCGGGGTTTTGTGTCTGTGCAGTTTTATTTCTCCCTGGCCCTCATTTCCCACCTGCTCCCTCAGGCTGCCCCGTTTCCCTTCGTTTCCCACCAAACAGCCCAATTTCCCTTCCCGCTGGGGCCGGGAGCGCTGGGTTAACGCCGGGAGTCAGCGCTGCACAAGCACTTAACCCTCTCCGGGATGGGAAAAACAAAAGGACGGAGAGGAAGAGCCGGGTTCTGTGCCGGTGACACTTTCTCCCGGCCAACAAACAAAAGTTTTACGAGCTGAACCCTCTGGATGCCGCATTCCAGCTTGGTAACATTTCGGTAACACATTGCAAACGTTTGACTCATAGAAACTTGGACGGCGGGAGCCGGGGGAGGGGGAAGAGCGTCACATTCCCATTCCCGGGCAGGGTTTGGTTGTCGGATTTTTTTTTT
>VYZT01032965.1:29628-42917 GCA_013400735.1 Pomatostomus ruficeps | reverse complement strand
TTTTCTCTTTTTTTTTTTTTTTTAAGAACTGAAACTTCTCTCTGTTTAATGAAAAAAAAAAGTGTTTGAGCCTGACAACTTCCACCGGCGCTGGCATTGTGCTGGGGAGTGAGGGGCTGGGGGGAGGGCTCCGCTGCCAAGGGAGGGACCCGGGGCAGCTGAACTCGCTTTTCTTCTGCGAGTTTTTCTTTTTTTTTTTCTCTCTCCCTCTGTGTTCCCAGGGCAGGGTTGGCTTTCTAGGTTTGATAAAGCATTTCCTTCCATTGTCATTCTATACGGCCTCTGGGCCCTGCGCTCGGTCCCTCCCCTTTGCCGTCCCCTCTCTTTCTCTCTCTCTCTCTCTTCCTGAACTTCAGTGAATCTTGAGATATAAAGAAAGCAGCTGCCTCCCCCAAGCTTGAACAATGAGACCTCCTCTCCAAGGGCTCTAACTCCTCTGGATGCAAGGACAAAGCCAGGGTGAGTAGCCCGCTGGTGGCTCTGCCGGTCCCGGTGTCCGCTCCCGGTGTCCGCCCGCGGCCGCTCCGGCAGCGCCGGCTCCTCTCCCCGGCTCCGGAGGGGTCAGGTAGCGCAGGAAGGAGCGGATGCTGCGAGTGTAAAACCCCCCAAACCCAACCGCGGCCGCCGGGGAGGGCTGGCGCTGTCCCCCCGGACGCTGTCCCCACGGGCGCTGTCCCCACGGGCGCTGTCCCGTCAGACTCTGCCGGACAAGGCTCTGCCGCCCGGCCGTGTCCTGGATTTGGGTCACCGCGGGCTCCCAGCCGCGTGAGACCGGGCAGAACCTGGCTCTGGGCAAGGTGGGAGGAATCCTGACCTCAGCGGCGGAGGAAAACAAACATGATGCAACCAGGCGTGACCGAGCCGCGCCGCGGGGGGAGATCCCGGCGGGGCTGCGGGGCCGGGGATGCTGCGGCCGAGTTTGGGAGGGGGAGACACCTCGGGCCGGGGCGAGGGGAGCAGCGGGGGCCGTGCGGGCGCTGTCCGGGCTCCGGCTCTGCCCCAGGGATCCGCTCATGCCCGGAAAGCGGGAGGAGAATCGGGGGCGCTTGGCGTGTGTGAATTCAGGGAATTCGGGACAAGTGATGCTCCCGGGACGGGATCCCTCCCTCACCCTGCCGGGACACCGTGACTGCTCGCAGGGGAGCCCGGCGTGTTCTGCGGGATCAAACAGCCCCGGGGGCGAGCCTCGGGCTGAGCCGTGGAGTTCAGGCATCCAAAGACGGCCCAGATGTCGTTATCTGCTGTCCCCCCCGCCTTGGGGTTTCTCCTGCTCATCCCATGCGTCTCCAGCGCCTGCTGCCTGTGATAAAACATGATTCACAGGATCCTGGGCCTCGTAAACAGGCAGTGATCAAACAAGGCATAAAAGAACATTTTTATTGCTCGTTAGGGCTTTACCGAGACCGTCTGGGGCTCTGCGGCGGCTCAGGTAGCTGCTGGAGCACAGCGTGTTCCTGTGGTACAAACGTAAAAGTTCTCCTGTGTTCTGCAACACAAAACTGCTCCAAACAGGACTGGGAGTCCTTCAGGAGAGCTCACGGTTTGTGCAGAGCCCCTGGAGAGCCTGTGCGGTTCTGCTGTGGGGAAACTCAGAGTAGGTGTGATGGAGTTTTGGGTTTTTCCCTCCACAAAATCCCATTTCTGGTCCCGTTGGGGTGTTTTCCTTCCGTCCCAGTGCAGTTGTGTTTGTGTCTCTTGCTCTTGATCTCTACCAAATCCAGCAATTCTGGGCAGCTCTGACAACAGACAAGGACCTGTGGGATTTAAGGTGAGAGTGTCAGGTTGGCCTTAAATCCCACGGGCTAACCTGAAGTGGATAAACTTGGAATTTAAAGGAGCAGAATGAGGTGGGCGAAATGAGCGCGTCCAGTCCCCTGGGCTGAGGGTGGAGCCTCGGGGGTCTCCAGGTCCCGCGTGGGGACGGGGAGATGCAAACTCAGTCCCAGGACAACCCTGAGCAGTGCTGGAGCTTTGGGGCTCGGCCTGGGGGACCTGGAGACGGACGGATGGACAGATGGACACTGGGATGGATGGATGGATGGATGGATGGACACTGGGATGGATGGATGGACACTGGGATGGACAGATGGACACTGGGATGGATGGATGGATGGGTGGATGGATGGGTGGATGGATGGATGGATGGACAGATGGATGGACGGACAGACGGACAGATGGACACTGGGATGGATGGATGGACACTGGGATGGATGGACGGACGGACGGACAGATGGATGGATGGATGGATGGACGGATGGATGGACGGACACAGGGATGGATGGACAGACGGACGGATGTGCTCCTTCCCCAACCCTCTTCCACATCCCTGGAGTGGCACCAGCCCCGGAGGTGCCCGGTCCCCGCTGCCTCCCCGCGCCGCCAGGGGCAGGGGCTGAAGGGCCTTCTCAAGGTTACAAACCTCTTATTTTTGGACGCGTTTCCCCGCGGCTGGAGCCGGCCCAGGCTGGAGCTGTTGAAGTTTTCGGGCCTTTGTTTGTTTAATTGAAGTGCTGTTTGTTTTTGATCACGGGCATGAGATAGGCGCTTCCTCTGCAGGCAGGAAGCAGTGATTTCCTGTTCTGTCCCCGGCCAACTCTCACTGCGCAGGAAACCTCGCTCTGCTGAGTGGTCACTTTTCATGCAGCATTTTTGGAAGGTTTTACGCGGTGTTGTTTTGGGTTTTTTCTCTCTTTTTTCCCTTTTTTTTCCCCCTTCCCCTGTGAGCAGCGCTGGTGCTGTTGGGTCCCTGTGGGAAGGTGTGCACAGCCCTGAGCCCGCGCTCAGCCGGCTGGGGATGCTGTTTGCTGAAATGGATCCATTTAGCCTCGTGTCTCTTGGTTCTGAGGTGTGCCTTGAATTGAACCGTTTCTGTGGGGTTTTGGGGTAACCCTGCCCCGGAAGGAGCACCCTGGGATGGTGGAAGGTGTCCCTGTCCATGAGGAGGTTTTTAATGTCCCTTCCACCCCCACGCCCAGGCCAGGCCCACTGAGCATCCGAGAGGAGCCGGGGCTGGGATTCCGGCCGAGGTTTCACACCTGGGGTGGGAAAGAGACGCTCAGGATTTCCCGTGGATCCTCGGCAGCTCCCGGCACACGGGGACATTGTCACCCTGGCACACGGGGACGTTGTCACCCCGGCCATGGGGACGTTGTCACCCCAGCACACGGGGATGTTGTCATCCCGGCCATGGGGACATTGTGACCCCGTGTGTTTGTCCCCCAGGAGCGAACCAGGCTCACCCAGCGCCGTGCCCGGGGCGAAGCGCTGCGGTGTCAGATGGCTCCGGCCACAGGAAGCCCGGACAGACAGACGGACGCTGCGGCGCGAGAGCCGCGGGAGCCCAGGGCAGCAGATGTGGCCGTGAGCTGAAAGAACCTCCCTGCCCCAGGTTTTAATTATCTGGTGCTGTAAAGGGGCTCCCCCGTGGGGAGGGGGTTTGTGATGGGAAGAAGCGGCGGCTGCAGGAACAAAGCCGGGAGGGAAATCTGGGGAAGGGGGAGCAGAGCTGCTCGCAGCCCCCAAATCCTGCAGATCCTGCAAATCCTGCATGGAGAGGGACGGTCAGGAGAGGAGATGGTCGGAGGTTGAGCTGGAGCTGTGCAAGAGCAGCTGGCGGGGGCCTTTCGGCTGCAGGGGGATGAAAGGGCCGGGGATGCACGGAGGGAGGGCCGGGGGCTGGAGGAGGAGGAGGGAGAGCCCGGGACGCTCTCGGCTGCAGCTGCTCCAGCCCCGGAGCTGCTGGACCGCGATTTCTGCTCGGAGCCATCCAAGGAAAACTTTTCCTGGGCTGCTCTCGAGCGAGTCGCCCGCCGGCTCAGCCCCCTCTCCTGCCCCTGCCCGCCGCGCTCTCCGTTCCCCAGGCCCCTCCGGGTCGCTGCAGGCGGTGACATCACCGCCGGTTGCCATGGAGAAGCCAGGTTGTCCAAAACACGACCCCTTGGCCTCATCCCATGTGTGTCAGGAAATGAAGGTTTTACGGCACATCTCTGCAACGGAGCAGAAACAGCCGGAGCGGGAACCGCAGCCCCGGGACTGCAGAGCCCCCGTCACGCCTGCCCGGCCCGAGACTCCCTGGTGGGGAAACCGGGACCTGGTTCTTGGGGTTGCAAGGCTGATTTATGTCTCCGGAGTTATTTCTGGTCTCTGAGCTCTCTGCCGCGGGTTGGAACACCCCGAGGAGAGGCGACCTCCTCCTCTGGATTCCTCCTGTGAGCCTGGGGAGGCCCTGGGTGTCCAGGGAAGTGTTCCAGGCCAGGCTGGACGGGGTTGGAGCACCTGGGATGGTGGGAGGTGTCCCTGCCATGGCAGGGGCAGAACAGGAGCTTTGAGGTCCCTTCCACCTCAACCCCTGCAGTGACTTTGTGACCTTTGCCACCCCGTGAGCGGCACCGGGAGCCAGCTTGGGCTGCAACGCGGGGCTGGCAGTGCCACCGTCCCGTCCCTGCGGTGCCAACCGACCCCTGGCCCCGCTGCCGCCTCCCCCCTCGCCGTGGGTGTTCGGGGCTAAAAATAGACGCCAGATTTCGGTTGGTGAAGGCGGAGGCAGGGAGCGGGAGCTGTTTATCGGTGCCAGGGTTTCCCCTGAGACACTGAAATGAGTCAGATAAGAGATGGGCACAATGTGCACGTTCCCCCTGTGCCACTGCCGGGGCTGCTGCTCCCTCCCCGGGGCTTCTGCCGTGGGCTGAGGTGTCCTGGCAGTCCCAGTCCCACTGGATGCTCCATAGAACTCCTGTTCCTACCAGATCTTGATGCTTTACAGCGTCCTACCCTCGGCCCCTCCTGGAATCTCTGCTCTCTGCTGTAAATCCACAGAACCCCGGAATGGTTTGGGTTGGGAGGAACCCCAAAGCTCCTCCAGTGCCACTGGAACTGCAGGAAAAACAAAACCCCTCTAACAACGTTTTTAATGTTAGAGACTCAAGGCTTTGCTTTATTCTGGCCAGGGTGTGCAAGAGAAATTATTTCATCCTCGCAGGGCCCGGGTGTGCAGAGAAAATCACTCCGAGATGCGTGGCCGTTGGTGTTTTGCTGATGGCCGTTATCTCTCTGGGTATCTTTTGGCCTCCTCCCAGTCTGAGGGGATGTTAGGCTCATCTCCGCTGAGTGGTGCAACATCCCCTAAAAAAACCCTTAAAATTCCTTTCCCCAAGGCAAAAGCAAACCGAGCCCGACTTGAGAAATAACATAAGAAGTTTTAAACTTGGTGCATTTTACAACAGCACCCCCTGCCTTGGGCAGGGACACCTTCCCCCATCCCAGGCTGCTCCGAGCCCCGTCCGACCCGGGCTGGAGCTTTCGGATCCAGGGCGCGTTCTGGTGGCCGGACCCCACTCCCTGCGCCGCTGCAGCAGCAGTTTCCTGTTTGACTCACACCTGACATGAGCCGGGGCCTCTCTCGCACTGCGAGCGACTGAATGGGGCTGTTTACAATTAGAGAACGTGGGATTCCCAGAAAGAGGCTCAGACCGGACGTCCTGAAGCGAAATACCCCGGGCGTCACCGGCTAAAAATAACCGTGGCAGAACAGCCACCAAACAAACAGCGCGACGCTCCCGGGCCGGAGGAAGGGACAGGGGACGGATCGAAGCACAAGAGCGCAGAAAGGCTCCTCCAGGGCCGGCCCTGCAGCCCGGGGACCCCTTCCCAACAGAGATTTAGCTCCCGTTAAGGCGCTTATGCAACAGGTTGTTAGCAGAGGAAGTTTGTCTCTAACCCCAGGCAGTTGGTGGTTGATTTATGTCCTGCAGCTCTGGATGTTCCGAGCTGCAGCGGTGTTGCATAAGAGGATAATTTGACCCCGCGTTTCTTTGTCTGTTGGGGACGGTCTCTTTTCCCTGCCTCTCGTGTACCTGGCGCCTCGGGGATGTAAAATGAAGGACAACTCTGCCAGGTTGTCACAGGAATGCCTGAGCTGTCTCAGAGGCAGGGCTGGGTTTGGGGTTTCCTTCACGCTTTTCCTCGTGGGTTTTATCCCCAGAACAAGAGCGGCTCCGTCGCTGTTTGTGCCATTAATTTCCGCTCTCTCCATGCTCCAGGTCACGGCTGGGGCTTTTGCTCTTCAGCAATAATCGCAGCGGTGGGGAATTCTCCAGGAATGGGATGTGGGGATGGGCTGCTGGGGACAATTTGGCACCGTCTCAGGTTGGGGAGAGCTCAGCCCTGGACCTGATGGCCCCGGGACCCCTCCCGGGGACGAGCTGTCCCTGCCTGGGAATAGATTCCCGTCATGGCAGGGAGGCAGACAATCCTCGAGCCTCGCAGCAGCTCCGCGTGGGCTCTCTCCTGATTTGCCATTTGCCTTTAGCCTAAAATAAAAGTAATTTAGGCTAAAAGCACAAATCAGTGTTTGTGAACAGAAGGGCAATTACAGGGAGAAATCTAATTTCCACCAGCGTGGTGGGGGACGGCCCCATTGTCTGAGCCATGGGGTCCTGCCAGCACAAGGACCAGAGTTGGGACAATTCCTGCTCTTCCCCGGCCTCCCCGCTGCCCTCAGGGAAACCCTTTACCCTCATCCTTACGGAACTGGGGGGCAGTGACCCCTTTCTCCTTCCACATCTCAGGAATCGGAGCCATTCCCTGGCCCGGGCGGCGTCTGTGGGAAATCTCGGCTGAACTCCTGGAACCGAGGGATTTTTCCCTTCCTGGGTGAGCGTGGGTGGCTCCGAGGCTGCTCCAATTTTAGCCTCCCTGCACCACCCAGATGTTAAACTGGGCATCCTCTGCATCTGCTCCCGGGATTCTCATTGTCCGGGAATCCCCGGGTGGCCGATCCTGCCAGCGGGAGCTTTCATGGAAACAGCCCGTTCTTTCTGTGGCAGCTCCAAGTGTTTGCAGGAGGCTGCTGGAGCCCCAGGAGCTCCTGGCAGCTCCACTTTATTTTGAAACCGGCCGGTCCCCAGCTGGGTGTGAGAGCAAAGCGAAAGGATGCGAGATAACGCCGCGGGCGCAGCGAGCGAGGGCCGGGGCCCGTCATTCTGAAACCCGGCATGGAAACTGTGCCGGGGAGCAGAGCTCGAGAGCGGGGCTGGGGCTGCTCGCCGCTCACGGCACAGACCACGCCAGGGCGGCTCTGCCTGGGGCCCGTCACCTGCGCTGGGAGCCTCGGGGACAGCGCTGGGAGGCTCGGTGACAGTGCTGGGAACTTTGGGGACAGAGCCGGGAGCCTCGGGGGCAGAGCTGGGAGCCTTGGAGACAGCGCTGGGAGCCTTGGGGACAGTGGCAGGAGCCTCAGGAGCCTCGGGGACAGCGCTGAGAGCCTCGGGGACAGTGCTGGGAAGCTCAGTGACAGCGCTGGGAGCCTTGGGGACAGCAGCAGGAGCTTCGGGAACAGCACTGGGAGCCTCGGGGACAGCACTGAGAACCTTGGGGACAGCACCAGGAGCCTCGGGAGCCTCGGGGACAGCGCCGGGAGCCTCGGGGACAGCGCTGGGAGCTTTGGGGACAGCGCCGGGAGCCTCGGGGACAGCGGTGGCTCTGACTGGGCCGATGAGCGGTGACAACAAAGGTACCGACAGTGACCTGTCCTGCCCAGGCTCCCCCCGGCCAGCCCAGCTTTTGTGTTCGATGTCTCCAGGGTCTCTTTGTCCTCTGCTCTGTGCTGAGCATCTCTGTCCTCTCTCTGCCACCATCCCTGCCCGGATCCCCGGGTCCGAGCTGCTCCAGAGGCTGAGGAGATGTGGAGGTGGAGGAAGGGAACGAGAGGTTTGGAGCAGAGGAGGCCCTGGTGGGTTCTCGGGGTGGCGCTGGCTCCGTTCGAGGGTCTGGGCGGCGTTTGTGAGGGGACGTGGGCGCTGTGCCCGGGGCTCCCACTCCGGGCACCCAGACCCTGCCCAGGTCACACAGGGATTTCGGGACCTTCATCACAGAGGGGTTTGGGATCGTGCCCAGGTCACGCAGGGGTTTGGGGACCCTCATCACAGAGGGGTTTGGGATCGTGCCCAGGTCACGCAGGGGTTTGGGGACCCTCATCACAGAGGGGTTTGGGATTGTACCCAGGTCACACAGGGATTTGGGGACCCTCATCACAGAGGGGTTCGGGGCATCACCCAGAGCATGCAGGGATTTCGGGACCTTCATCACAGAAGGGTCCGGGGCAGCCTGGGTGTTTTTGTTCCTTCTCCCGGTGTTTACAAAAACAGAGTTTTGCCGGTTACTCTTTCCTTCTCCGGCTACAAACCCTCCGGGCTTTCAGCAAAGGGAAATAAACATTTCCCTGTGACATTTGCAAACCCTTGTAGATTTCCCCAGCCCCTTTCGGGGAAACTGTTTGGTCTGAGCTTCCCTGAGGAAAAAGGCGAGGAAGAGGAGGGAGGGGTCAGCGTGCGGGTGCGATGGGCTCGGCTGCCTTTGCAGAGCGGCTTTTGGGCGATGTGGGAGCTGCTTTTGGGTTACTTTAAAAAAGCAGAAATCTGTAAAAACACGGTACAAGTTCACAGAGTCACAGAATGGTTTGGGTTGGAAGGGACCTTAAAAACCTCTCGGGGCCATGGCAGGGACACCTTCCCCTGCCCCAGGTGTTCCCAGCCCCATCGAGCCTGGCCTGGGGCACTCCCAGGGATCCAGGGGCAGCCCCAGCTCCTCTGGGCACCTGTGCCAGGCCCTCCCCGCCCTCACAGGGAGAAATTTCTCCCGATATCCCATCTGAATCTGCTCCCTGTGAAGCCGTTCCTCTCTCCGAGCGGGGCTGTGCCTCGCTGAGGCTGCAGGGAGGAGCCCACCCGGTTCTCTGTGCCTGCAAACCCCGTCGGGGGCGCTTTGGGGTGGATTTGGGGCCCCGTTATCAGGGAAACCTTTATTGAAGGCTCATTAAAGGCTCATTAAAGGCCGCCGAGTGCCGGCTGGGGCCGGGAGGGGGCGCGGGGCCACCCGGGCTCGGCGCAGAAACTTTGAGTCACTCGCTGGGTGTTTTGGAGCGAAATTCGGAGCTGCCGCGGCCCCTTTCCCGGCCCATTGTTGTGGTTTGACAATCACATTTTCCTGTTTTTACAGCAAATGTTTTTCTCTCCCCTGGGGCCGCAACCGAAGCCCCGCGAGCGCGGCCGGGGAAAGGTTCCCGAGGGGACCCGGACCCGGAGAGACCCCGGGGGGCTGCGGGCCCGGAGAGACCCCGGGGGGCTCCAGACCCGGAGAGACCCCGGGGGGCTCCGGACCCGGAGAGACCCGGGGGGCTCCAGACCCGGAGAGACCTCGGGGGGCTCCGGACCCGGAGAGACCTCGGGGGGCTCCGGACCCAGAGAAATCCCCGGGGACTCCGGACCCGGAGAGACCCCGGGGGGCTGCGGGCCCGGAGAGACCCCGGGGGGCTCCGGACCCAGAGAAATCCCCGGGGGCTCCAGACCCGGGACGCGCCCCCCATCCCCGGCATCGCCCCTTCCCTCCCAGCTCCGCTCTCTTTGCGCAACGGCGGCCGCGGGAGGGTGAAGGAGGCAGGAGGATGTTTATTTTTATTTTTTGCTCTGTTTTTTTTTTTGAAGCCCCGACGGTTCCTCTTTGCCGCGCTGTGGTTGCACGCCCGGCAGCGGGACACGGGGATATTTTTGTCGGTTTTATTCAAGGAGTGTCTATTTAAAACAAACTTTGGGGCTGCTGAGCACGTGTGACCCCTCAGTTCTGAGCACAGGACGGGGCTCTGGGGAAATGGGGCGGCTGTGGCAGCTCCTGGAGCCCCCTGGACTGTCTGAGGGTGCTGGAGGTCCCCAAGTCCCCAGGGAGGGTGGAGCCGCCGTGGCGTGGGCAGAGGCAGGGCAGGACAAGGCACTGCGGAGGAGAAAACCCATTTATTATTCCAGTTCCTGTATGCAGAGTGTCTGCACGCTCCCGGATTTGCATTGAAATTGGAATAATTTGACTTTTACTGAATGAAAGTGAAGAAGTTTGAGTGCTGGGTGGTGGCTCTGCCGCCGTGCCCGGTGATTCCAGGCATGAGGCAGCTGGGGCTGGAATCCACCAGGAGTGGGCTGATGCTCGCCCAGCGTGGCCAGGACCTGCCCCGCGCTGCCCCGGCCCCGTTTCCTTCCCTCGGAGCCGAGCTGAGCCCCGGGACGTGACCCAAACCCCTCGGTGCCGTTCCCGAGCGTCTCCTCCCGCATTGCCCAACGCAGGGTGTGAGCGGCTGCTGCTGCTCTCGGTTCGTGCCTCAGCAGATGAAAACGGCCCCACGCGCCCCAGTCAGCACCTCGCCCACCTGCCTGCCGGGCCAGCCCGGATCTGCTCTGCCAGGATCAGCAGCTCGGCCTCCAACCTCCCCGGCAGCCCAAATTCCTTCCCCAGCAGGGGAAAAAATGGAGGGGGAAAAGGAGAAAATCTGTGAAGGGAAGGCAGAGGTTGGGAGGAGCGCGGCAATCCTGCCCGGGCACCGGGAGGGCTCTTGGTGTGCGTTTGGCGCGGTGTTTGGCCGGGGCTGCCCGGCAGTGCCAGGGCTGTCCAGTGCCTCCAGGAGTTCAGCATCCTGGAGTTCTCCGGTCCCCTCTGCCCCCAGAGGAGATCCCGGGCTGCTCTCCAGTGCCTCCAGCAGCTCAGCATCCTGGGGTTCTCCAGTCCCCTCTGCCCCCGGAGGAGATCCCTGCCCGCTCTCATCCCCCAGGGCTCTGGGAATGCGCTGGCTGCAGCCCAGCTCCATAAACCAGGGCGGGCCGGGTGCTGCGCCCCGGGAATGTCGCTCCCTCCTGACCGAAACCGAGTCTCTCCTCGCCTGGTGCAGCCGCCACCTACGAGGCCTCTCTGCTCCAGCTGTGCCCGCTCCAGCGGGAAGGGGAAGCCTGGGAAGGGCAGGGAGGCAGCTCTGAGCCCGGGGGGTGCCCGGGGGTCTCTGAGAGGGCCCTGGGTGGGGGATGAATGTTGGGAGAGTGACCGAGTGCGGGGCTGCCTGTGCCCCCCGTGCCCGGCTCTTCCCCTGGCACATCCTCGTGTCTCCTGCCCTTTGGGAGGCCAGCCCGGCCCTGGGGACATCCCCAGCCTCATCCTCATCTTTTCCAGCTCTCTGCACGACTCAGGACCGCAGGGGGGAACCAGCAGAGGCTTTGGGGTGGAACCACCCCCATTTCCCACCCGTTTCCCCCTCCCGGCAGCCCCAGACCCTCTCCGGGCTCTCACCCACCCCTTCCACAGGGCCGAGCTCTCGGGGAGCTGCGGGAGCCTCCCCGCTTGCCCTGGGCTGGCTCTGGGAGCCCGGACGAGCCCGGGCAGCCTCGAGCGCCTTCATCTCCTCCGCCGACGGTCCGGGGTTGCACAACGCGTGGGGGAGAAGCGCATCCATCTGCACGGATCAGAATAACCCCTTTCTTTCCCAACCGGCAGCGGTTCTGCAATGTCCCCCTGCCCGCCCGGCTGCGGGAGGAGGGACTCCAGAAAGGGAAGCAGTGCCGCGTTTTCCAGGCTAAAAATACCGGCCCTGCTTCCAAAATAATCTCGGTTCAATGATCTCCGTCGCCCCCCAGGGCTGCTGGCTGCTGAAGTTCCCCAATAATTCAGCCCAAGCTCCTCGCCCGGGCAGAGGAAGCTCTCGGTGGGATCGGTTTGCAGCTTTGGCTCCTCGTGTGCACAGAATTTTTGAATGGGATTGTAACGGGAGAAGCTGCTGCTCCTTCCACTGCTCCTGTTTCAGAATGGGACTGGGGAGGATTCGCAAATTTCAAAGCTGAATACAGAGACCAGGAACACTCTGGTTTCCCAGCCCGCCCCAAATCTGAGCTGTTATTTAGTCAAACCCCAGCTTCCTGCGGGATATGCCGGGTGGATTCCCAGGGGTTGTGGTGTGGTTTTGGGGCTGCCCCGTGCAGAGATGGGTTGGACTCGATGGTCCTTGGCGGCTCCCTTCCCTCTCAGGCTGTTCCGTGACTCCATCCCACGATTCTGCACCAGAATGGGATCATCTGCAGGAATTCTGTGGCTGGCTGAGCCCAGCTCGTCCTTCCCAGCCAGTCTGAGCCTTTGGAATGGTGAATTTGAGGGAATTCAGGGCTCTGGACAGCAGAAGGAGCTCCGTGGGGAGGATAAATCCGCTTTCCCTGCTGCTGCTCAGTGCAAACCATGGAATGGTCCCACCACCCTCACCTTTGGTTGGCTCTGCTCTAATATGCAAATTTATGCAGAGTGGGGCCCGCTGGGACCGAGTTGTGAAGTTATTGACTGTTCTCAGGGTGAGCTGTTGGTCACAAAAACCCGGTCAGGGCCATTTGGGTGTTGTTGGGGCTCTGGAGGGACCGGGGCTGAGGTTCCTGTTCTGGGGTTATTTTCCCAATCAGAGAGGCTTTAATTGTAACTCCTGTAATTCTGAATTACTGAAAACCCCGTCCCTGCTCTGGACTCAGGGGCTGTTTGAGCTGTGCTGCTCCTCAAGTCAGCTTTTCCCAGGTTTTGTTGTGGATCAGGGAGGCTTTGGAAATGAAAGGGAAGGAAAAGCTGATCTTGTAGAAAACAGCCGTAAATGAAAGGGAAAGAGAAAGCCTCGGAGGTGGGCGAGACGCACCGTGACACCTCCTAGCTTCAGAGGGAGCCGAAAATAACCGCTCTGAGAGCGGGGCTGCGAATCTGCCGGCCCGTGGGCTCGGCGTGTAACTTCCCGGAGCTGTTTTGGTGTCACAAAAACGAGCAAAATAACTCAGCAGAAGCGCATCCCTGCCCACCCGCGTTTCGGTGCCGCCTCACTGCACCCCCTGACCCCAGAGGCTCCAGGGCTGCAGCTGAGCAGGGCTTTGCGCTGGACCTGAAGCGATTTCTTCCTTGGAAAAGAGAAGTGTAATTCAGTGGTTGGAGAATCCCCCCGCGCTTCGGATTTCCTGGAAAAGCAGCTGTGCCGTGGCCGAGGAGCCGTGGCCAAGCAGCCGCCTGGCAGCGAGGGGACCTCGGGGTCTCTCTGTGCTTTGGACAGGATCCCCTGAGCCCGGGCACAAAACTTGGTTCCGTTTCTTGCCTTGTGGCGCTCGGTGCCCCCGGTCACTGCGAGGGGACATTCCCGGTGTCCTGCCCTCGGCTCATCCCTCGGGATGTTCCCTCTGTCCTGCGCCCGGCTCATCCCGCGGGATGTTCCTGCAGTCCTGCCCTTGGCTCCAGCTCGGTGCTCGGAGCTCTGCCCAGCTCCGGCCGCCCCTTCCCGGCGCTCTGGTGGCTCCGCCATCACCTGGGACAGACGCGCTCAGGGTAGGGCTGGGCACCCAGCGGCTCCGATTCCCGCTGCCCGGGTGTCCCCAGTCGCTGGAAGTCACCGCTCCCGGTCCCTCGTGTGGCGGAGCTCGGACCCGTAACGCGCCCCCGCCTCCGCCCCCGGCCCGTCCGGTCCCGGCCCG
>VYZT01032965.1:0-29536 GCA_013400735.1 Pomatostomus ruficeps | reverse complement strand
CACGGGGACAAGGGGACACCGGCTCGGCAGCCGCTCCACCGCGGCCCCGGGGAGCCGCGGGTCTGTCACCCCCGGGGGCTGGAGGGTCCCCGTCCCCTCCCCGTTCCCCGCAGGAGGGAGCAGCCGCACCCCGAGGGGCTCCGCTCGCCCCTCCCCAGCTCTTGCACCGCTGCTCCCGCAGCCCCGGGACCGGCAGGGTCCTGGGGAGGGTGCCCGGTGCAGCCCCGGGAGGTCCCGGGAGCGGGGAGCGGGGCGGGCCGGCCGGGGGGAGCCCATCCCGGGGGTGCTGGGTCAGGCAGCGCCCGCCGGGGCTCTGCAGCTCCAGCCGGGGCTCGGAGGGGCTCGGTGTCCCCGTGTCGAGGGACAGCTGCCGGCAGCGCTGTCACCGCCGGTGCCGGGGGAAGCCTCGGGGCATGGTGGCTCCCGGAGCAGCTGATCCGCCCCGGAGAGGTCCCTGTCCCATGGAATCCGTGCTGAGGCTGCGGGGCTCAGCCTGGACAGGAGCCGGGGCTGAGGGAGAGAATTCAGGCTCACGAGTCCCCGGCTCACCGGGTCCATCGCGGTCCCGTGGCTGCTCCGAGAGCGAGTGCTCAGATGTGGCGAAGCCGGGCCTGTGGGTTGCGGGAATGTTTTTGTGCCAATCCTGCTGCCCTTCCCTTGGGAAGGCTGGCGGGGAGCGGGGCTGCGGGGGCAGAGGAGCAGCAGCGCCGCCGGGTTTGCCCTCCTCGGTGTCTCTGGGGCAAGGGCACCTCTCTCCCTCCAAACCCCGTGCGGGGAAGGGACGTGCCCTGGGAGAAGGGATGTGCATGCCCCAAACACCCCGGATCCATCCTCCAGCACCACGAGCCCACAATCCGTGCACCATCCGAGGTTTGCCCTGTGCTGGCAATTCCCGGGCTCCCAGGAAGAGCTCGCCACGCCTTCCTGCACGGCGAGGGCGTTTTCTGCGGTCGGGATGTGTGACGAGGCTTTGCTGAGTAATGGGATGTTGGGAGACTCCTGAGAGGAGGCGCGGGGAGTGCAGGACCCGGCCGGGGCAGGAGGCCGAGGTGTCACTCACGGGAGGGCGAGGGAGGCGAGTGGCCGCAGGGTTTGGATTCTGCGGCAGCGTTTCCCCGACAGGCCGAGCTCTGAGCGGTCCTTCCCGGGTTTGTTCCGGCCGAAGGAGCTCCGGGAGGATGGGGACCGCGGGCCCCGCTCCGGGGGTCCGGATGCGATGCCTCTGACCAGATGTTTTCAGGGGTTCCAGCCCGAAATCTCAGCCCTTCTCAGGAGACCTCCGGCGCTTCCTGGTTTGCAGCGAGGGTCGGAGGATTTCAGCACTTCCTACTCGCTGCCTGATGCGAGCAGGAAGTGAGAGCCTGAAAATGGCAGCAGAGGCTCTCGCAGTGGTCTGGGAGCTCCGCAGGGAGCGTGAGGGGTGGCAGTGGGGTCACACCTGTCCTGAGCGGGGTCCTGAACCCTTCGGACGCGTCCTTTGGGAAGGGACGGGTCCCAGAGCGAGTCCCGTCCTGCGGCGGCGTGGCAGGGATAGAGCGGAGCGTGGACGGGCACACGGCAGCGTCTTCTCCCGCAGTTCTAAATGGCTTCACTGGGAACCTCCCCGGGGCAGGGAGAGGCCCTGGCTGGGCGCTGGCTGCTGTCCGGGCGGCTCCGGTGGGACAGGGGCAGTTCAGGGAGACTCCGAGTTCTCTGTGGAGCAGCAAAGAGAGAAACCCCGCATCCCCCTGGGGCTGTGGGCCTGGATTTGTGCTGAGGGATGGGGAATTCCGGTGGCTGCAGCATGAGTGGCTTTGGGGTCAAGGCCCAGCTCCCATCAGGGGCTGGACTTGGTGGCTCAGAGCCCTCTGAGCAGCCACATCGATGGCTTTGGGACACTCGATGCCAAAAAGCTCCCCCACTGTGGGACACTGGGGTAGGAACAATCCAGGGGAAGCTGAAAGGCAGCGCTGCAAAACTCTGAACCATTTAGAAACTGTTGAAAGAAAAATGAGGCTTGAAAACGTCAGTTGTAAGGAGACCTTGTGTGTTTGGAGCCCGTGGCTCAGATTTTCAGGCTTTTTCCTGTTCCAGCGCTGGGACACAATGGCATACGTGCTTTTTCAGTGAGTCTGGGAAATCCTGCAATCATGGGTTTAACAGCTGGGACCTTGAGGAGGGGAAAAAACAAACAAGTGTGTTGGCAACGCTCCGAAACGAGGCAGCTCCTTCTGCCCCGCTGCCCGGCTCCGGCAGCGAGGCGGCGAATCTCCCCTTCCATCTCTGCTTCAGACATGAAACCCGGGCTGTTCTGATCTGATTTATTGCCGTTTGATCTCCATCCAGCGCCGTCGCTGCTCCCCGGGCCGGCGCAGGAGGGAGGTGAGTCAGGGCTGGAGCCGAGTCCTCGCCGTGCCTGTCTCATCCGCTCGCTCTGCTCCCCGAGGGCAGGAATGCGTCCGTCCCGTTCGGCTCTGCCCCCCTCGGGCTCTGCCCCGCTCGGGCTGTGCCCCGCTCGGGCTCTGCCCCGCTCAGGCTCTGCCGGCTCCCATCAACAGCTCCTCTGCTGACTGCGTGTCGCTGCCGGGGCGGGGAGGGGACAGGCGGGGACAAGCGGGGACAGGCGGCGCGTCCCGAGCTCCTGTCAGCCCTGGGCAGCCCCCCTGAGTGCGGCTCCGGCTCCCGCCTGGCACGGCCTCGTCTGCGGCTCCGAGTGCCCTGAAAATACGTCGGGAAGCCCTGCTGGGAGCAGCCCCGCGGCCCCGCCGGCGGCCGGGATGTTCTCCTGCCTCTGTCGGTGCCCTCACACGCGGGGTTTGTTTCTGGTCAGCCCCTGCCCGGCTGCTCCGCTCAGGTGCCGTTCCCGGCGGGCAGGGCTGGGCCGGTGTTTGTTGGGGACACTTCTGCCACTCAGGGAAGGTCTGAGTCGGCACTTTGCTGTTTGCTGTGACAGTCATGAAGCTTTCGAGGGGCGTGCAGGGCTCTGGTAAATGTTCATTTTTAGCAGAAAAAGCCGGGTCTTGTTAAGCTGAGCCACAGAGATTCAGGAGAGCAGTGCTGGCCTGCAGAACGCCGGCGAGGGATTTGTTTTCTTTCTCTGTCTCGGAGAGCTCAGTCTCCCCCCGAAACTCTCTTCCCGATATAGCAGCAGTTGCTAACTCTGAATGAATGCGCTGAATTCCGGCAGCGCTGAATTCTGGCAGCCGAGTGGGATTCGGCCGCTGGGGTTGAGTTTGGGCAGAGCCAGCGCAGCCCTGGGTGGCACCGTCCCAGCAGTGTCACCGTCCCAGGCAGTGTCACTCTATAAATAACGAACGGAGCCGCTGGACTGGGCTTGGAGATTTCCCAGACTCACCTTGGGCGGGGGAGCTGGTGCTGGGCAGAGCGGGGCTGGAGGCGGCTCGGGCCGATGAGGTGGTGGAGCTGTGGGTGCCACGCGTCCCTGTCACTGTGGGTGCCACATGTCCCTGTCCCTGCGGTGCCTGTCCCTGTCACTTCAGGTGCCACGTGTCCCCATCCCTGCGGTGCTTCTTGGGCAATACCCGAGGATGCTGAGGAAAGAGCCCTGAGTCAGAGCCTCTCTGTCACTCAGGCAGCCTCCAGCAGGGAGGGGACATCCCAAGGGTGGGTGGGTGTCCATGGAGAGGGGCTGGAGGGGGGCGGTGGCCATGTCACAGCTGATCCCTGCACTCCTCCATGCCACCTTTGTCCCCCCTCAGCCCAAAACCTCAGTGTCTCTGTGTTCAAGCTCCTCGGCACAGTGACAACCACCCCGGTCACCCGGCTCTGTCGGACTGTGTCCTGTGAGGTGTCGGTGTCCAGGTGCAGGGACGGTGCCAGCAGAGAGTTGGCTCCTCCACGGGGCTGCCCTGCAGAGCTGGCTCAAAACTCGGCTCACACCGGAGCAAAACAAACCCTGCCGAGCCGGGCACGCTCACGGCCCCGCGCTGCAGAGGTGGAGCAGGACTGAGGTGCAGGAGCTGCAGAAACCGAGGGTGGCTCATGCTGGTCTTCAGGAGAGGATCTCCCGTGGAAGGAGGATCGCCCAGGGAGGGAGGATCTTCCAGGGAAGGAGGATCGCCCAGGGAGGGAGGATCTCTGGTGGAAGGTGGATGTCCCGTGGAAGGAGGATCTCCCAGGGAAGGAGGATCTCTGGTGGAAGGAGGATCTCCCGTGGAAGGAGGATCTCCCAGGGAGGGAGGATCTCTTACACAAGGGAGGGGAGAGCTGTTGAGCTGAGGCTGCTTTTTCAAAAGCCGCTGTTGCGCAAGAGGAGCCTTGGGCAGCACAGAAAATGTGGAGAACTTCCTCGGATGCTGGAGACGAAGCCAGGATTGCTCTCTCAATTTCTTTCTTCCTAAACTTCAAGGCTTATGCAAATTCCCCGGGTTTGCCCAGGGCTCGATGCGCTGACGATAACTTTCATACGTAGCCTGGGGGTGCAACTTCCAAGTGAAAATCGTCTCTTCTGCTCCTGCCTCGGCCTCTCTGCTCCATCCGGCTGCCTCCAGCAGCTCTGGGGAGGCTACACCAGCCCCTGGCTGCAGCGTGGACGCAGAGCGGAGGTGGCAGTGTCCTGGGGAGGGTCCCCGTGCCGAGGGACAGTCCCTGCTGCGGTGCTGGCACAGCCAGGTTTGTCCAGCACTCCGGGTTTGTCTGGCATGGCCAGGTTTGTCCAACATGACCAGGATTGTCCAGCACAGTCAGATTTGTCTGGCCCTGTCCCCTGCTGGCACGGGGACAGCAGCGGCGGCTGCGCTGGGATAACGGAACTGCTCGCTAAGCAGGTCTGCAGCCTGTGATGGTCATTCAGCCTCTGGAAGCCGGGCTTAACCGCAAGGCCGGCGCTGCCTGTCGCTGTCTGGGCGAGGGCTGGACCGGAGGTGCCCCCTCGTGCCCTGCATGAGTTTTGGAGGATGTTTTTAGAACAGACGGAGCTGTTCGGGGAATTCGGTTATTTCATGGAGTCATGGGATGTTTTGGATTGGGAGGTGCCTAAAAGCTCATCCAGTCCCACCCCCGGCCGTGGCAGGGACACCTTCCCCTGTCCCTGGGTGCTCCCAGCCCCGTCCAGCCTGGCCTTGGGCACTGCCGGGGATCCAGGGGCAGCCCCAGCTTCTCTGTGCCAGGGCCTCCCACCCTCACAGGGAGGAATTCCTTCCTAATTAGCCCTGTAGCTGTGTCAGTCCCTGCTGGTGACCCGCTCCTGACCAAAAACCCCGGAGAAAGCACATTTCTGGGATGTGAGCGAGCTGGCGGAGCGCGCTGGCATCACGAGTGTTCAAACGCAGCTGCTGACGGGATGGACGCGCTGAGAACTGGCATGGGCTGGTTTCAGGTACCGGGTTTGATCTCCAGAAGCTGCAGCCTGTGTGTTTGTTTTCCCGGTATCTAAGGGTTCAAACCAAGCGCGCTCCCAGGATTGCCATTTGAATTTCCCCGCATCAATCTCAGTGCTGGTTGTTAACCAGGACCAGACCTTTCCTCCCCACATCTGGCGGCTGGGTGAGATCCCAGCCCTTCCTTCCAGGGCTGAGCTGGGCCGGCAGCTGCTGGGGCAGAGCTGGGCTTGGGGTTTGGGGTTTGGGGTGCTCCGGTCGCCTTGGTCCTGTTGGCTCCATTTGAGGCTCCTTTGGGCACCCCGGGATCTCTGCAGCTCCTGCTCCACAGAGGTGCCCGGGCAGGCTGAACCTGTGGCGACAGGCTCGGCTCAGCTTGGCTCGGCGTGGGCTGGCGGTGTGGGCAGCGCGGGACGTGGCTCGTGCTGGGGTTTGGCTGCAGCCCGGTGAGGAGAAGCCGAGGCTGCGCTGGGGCTGCAGCTCTGCCCGTCCCGGTGGGCTCAGCCCTGGGGATGCTCCAGGCGCTCGGGGGCTGTGCCCGGGACAGCCCTCTCGGGGTCCCGGTGCTGCGGACACGCCGCGGTTCGGGGCTGGGGGGCGGAGGTGACCCCGGGGGTGTCACAGCTCCAGCCCTACCTGCTGCCGCCGAGCCTCTCTCGGTGAGGTGAGAGTTGTTGTGCAGAGTTTCCTCTTTTATATCCTCTTATGTCACGCAGCCCCGGCGGCTGAGCGCGCCCGAAATAGCTGCCAATCCCGGGAGGTTTCACTTCAAGGTCTCTATTCTTGGCTCGCCGGCGTTACTCAGTCATGAGCTCAGGGACCGCGGCGTGAGGACCGGCGGCGAGTGCCATGCGGGGCTGCAGCCGCTGGCCCGGGGAGGCTCCGAGGGCTCGCTGCGGGCTCAGCCCGGCTCGGCGGCCGCTCGCTCTGAGACCCCGCGCGTGTGCGGGGATGAAATAAGCGCTGCCGGAGCTGCCGCGCTGCCGGAGCCGCCGCGCTCCCGGCGGAGCCAGAGCTGCCCCGGGACGGGATGAGTCAGTTCTGAGAAGCTCCTCCGCGGCCTCGGTTGCGTCTGACCCGGCTCGGCTCGGCTCAGACGCCGTCCCTGCTGCGCCGAGGAGCGGGTGGGCGGCAGGGATGAAGCAGAAGTGAATGTGGGATGCGGAGCCGCGGCTGCCCGGGAGCGGAACTCGCTGGATGTTCTCAGGGCGCTGCGCCGGGGCTGGAGCTCTCCACCGCGCTGGTGATGTTCAGCCCGTCCCGTAAGTGCCTCCCCAGCCCCGGGGTTCGCTCCTTCCCGGCTCCGAGCCCTCCGGGCCGCGGGAAGGGGCGCAGGGAACATCCCGGGGGATGAACGCGGAGCGGGAGCTCCGGGGTCGCTGCCGGGCCCGGGTGGGCACGGCCAGGCCGGGGCGGCTCAAGGCACCGCGGGTCGGTGTCCTGGGCCAGGGTCCCGACTCGGGGTCGCTCTGCGGCCTCGGAGCCGCGGGAGGGGAGCGGCAGCAGTGGCAGCAGCAGAGCCGGGACGGGCTCCTTTGTCATCTGCATTTTCTGGCTGTTCCAGGGCGAACTCAGGAGTCGCCCTCCAGCTCTGCTCAGATCTGGTGACAGCAGAGCCTGGGGGGATGCAGGGGGACCCTGGGTAGTGCTTCTACAGGACTTTGGCTATTTTTGAGGGTCCTTTTTGGGCGGAACCTCATTTCCCAGACTTCCTTTCAACTCCTTTAACATTTTCCAGCTCCTCTGTGTGACTCCAGCCTTGCTGGGTTGGGTGCATTTCCACCCGGAGTGGGCCATGCCCAGCGTGGCAGGCTGGGGGCACGGGCAGGGTCCTGCTCCTGGGGGATTTATGGATTTAAGCCCGTCCCGGGCGGGAGAGGTGCCGGCCGTGGCGCTGGCTGGGCTGGGAGGTGGCTGGGGCTCGGTACGTGGGGTTGCTGGGGAGGGAGTGTTGTGTTCCGAGCTCGCATCCTGCCTACGCTGCGGGGAACGGTCACGTGCGCCCGGGGCCTTTGTCCTGTGCCTCGCTGCTTTTTTTAAAATTTATTTTTAGGTGCTCTCTGGCTTCCTCTTCCTCCTGCGCCGCGCTGCACTCCCTCTTTCTAACTCCCTCTTCTAGGATTGCTTTCTGAACAGTCAGTTCCTCCTTAAACCCATTTTTGCAGGCCTTTGTCTGCGCTTGGGAGCCGGCCCAGTTCAGCATTAGCAGCTGCTGGCTCCTCTGGCTCAGCAAGAACAAATAAAGGTTTGCACTGAATGAATCATTTGAGCCTTATCTGTCGTCCCCGGTCGGGACAGCTGTGCAACTTCTGCTGCAGCGCCTGCGGGGCAGCAGCTCCTCCACCGCTCCTCCTGCCAGCGGCCGCCCCAGAGGGTTTGTGCTGCTGATCCCTCGGCGAGCCCTTCCTGCGTCCCCGAGCTCTGTCCCACGCTCGGGTACGAGGCTCCGCTCTGGAGTGGCTCCCTTCCCATAAAAACTTGCTCCCCTTGGCTGCTGCAGCCTCGCAAACTTTGGGTGGTTCGGTGGCTGGGGGAAAATGCAGAAGTGTCGTGGCGGGAGCCACATCCTGGTGGGGTCCTGGTCATGGTAGGATCTTCGTGGTGGGATCCTGGTCGTGGTGGGGTCCTCATGGTGGGAGCCACATCCTGGTGGGATCCTGGTTGTGGTGGGATCCTTGTGGTGGAATCCTGGTTGTGGTGGGATCCACTTTGTGGTGGGATCCACATCATGGTGGGATCCTGGTCCTGGTGGGATCCTGGTCATGGTGGGATCCTCGTGGTGGGATCCTCGCGGTGGGATCCTCGCGGTGGGATCCTCGTGGTGGATGAGCTGTGAAGGGTTTGTGGGCTGAGCTCCTGGCACCCCAGGGCTGTGGGACTCGGCGTGGCACTCGGGAGCTGTGGTGTGGCTGGTTTAAGAGGCAGGATTTGCAGATAAGTGGCCTGAGTTGGTTTAATGACAGAAATGTGGCCGGAGGGCGGGGTGGGCAGATAAAACCTTTCCCGCTGTAAACAGCCGCGGGCTGGGGTAGGTGAGCGGCCCTGCCAAGGCCTCGTGTCCACAAATGACTAAATCCTGCTGAAAAGTCAAAGTATGAAAACATTATTTTTTGGGTTTGGCTGAGCCTCGTGGATTGCTGGGATCCAGCCACCTCGGCTGCCTCGGGACGCTGCCGGCGGCTCTGCCCACCTTGCAGACGGCGAGGAGGGTGAGGGAAGGCTGGAGAGGGTGCAGGGGGTGCAGGGGGTGTCACTTGTCACCTGAGGGCTGGGCCAGGAGCCTCTCTGGGCCCTGGGCTGGCTCTGTCACCCTGGGCTTTGAGCACAGGCAGGGCTGGACCTGCCACTCCGCATCCCCGCTCCCAAATTGCTTCTCCTTCCCGGGGAATTTCCTGCTGCTGGGGATGGATGATGCCGATGTGGGGCTTTGTCTCCCATCGCAGCCTCCCGGGGGACGCTGAGCTGATTCCCAGCTCGTTGGGCTCTCCCAGCTCGCGCCCACTGGCAGGGGCAGCGCCTGGCTGGATCCCGAGGTGATCCATGGGTGGATCCCTGATCCGGGATCCCTGCGCTGACGGCAGCTCTGTTCCCAGGTACCCGGAGCCGCCGGCACAGGGCTGGCAGCCGCCGGCCCCCGGTGCGTGGCCAGGCCCGGCGGTGAGACGCTGGTATGCGAGATGTAAACTCAATCCCCAAGTTTAGATTACAGCCCTGTGAAAAACATCAGCTCCCCTAAATGGAGCCCAGATGGTGGCGGAAGCCTCGAAGCCGAGGGCCAGGAATTGCAGGAGCCGTGTGAGCGAAGGGCCCGGGGCCGTGGGGGAGGAGAGGGAGGGAGCGGGAAAACCTCGGCTCCGGAGAGGCCGCGCTCCCCCGTGATGCAGCGCGGGAGAGTTTGGTCATCCCCGGTGCTTTCCGAGGGGACGGGGTGGATGAACCAGCCCGGTGCAGGAACTGACCCTCCCCAGCTCCCTGTGCTTCCCTCGGGGCTGCAGGGCTCTTCCCTGGATGTGTTTGACAGAGGATCACTGCAGTCCCCACTTAAGAAATGAATGAAAGTGTCAAAGCTCCAGAAAGGAGGCCCTGGCTCGCAGGGAGAGGTGATGGTGGAGCCCAGGCTGGCCGGGTGGGCAGAGGACACTCGAGGCCTCAGCTCCTTGGGCTGCTGGAGCGGAGCAGGACGCGTTGGAGGCCGGGGCTGCTTTGTGGTTTGTGCCTTGGCCTCGTCCATCCTGTGAGCGATCCCGGTGATGCCACATCTGATCGGGGCTTGTGTCACATCCCAGCACCAGGAATCCCTGGAGAAACATCCGGAGCCGGCTCCGGCCCTGGCCAGAGCTGGGTGCTGGCCCGGGGGACATCGGCTGTGCCGCAGCCCGGACCGGCGCAGCCGCGCTCGGCCGTGCCTGGGACGCGGTGCCAGGGGAGCCGAGAGGCGCAGGGCGTGCCCGGGAGCGGCGCGGGTGTAGGACGGGGCGCTGGCACATCTGGGGGTGGGACTGAGGAACTTGCAGAAGGATTTGTGGGCTCAGCCTGGCTGGAGCTGGGGCGTTGCTGGATCCGCACCGATCCGTGTGTCCTCCCTGCTCCTCCTGCATCTCCTGGCACGGAGCAGATCCTTGCAAAACCCCGCCGCGTTCCCTCTGTCCACGTGGCTCCTGTGGTCATCCCCTCACAGCAGCTCGTGCACATTCCTGACCCTGGGAATGAGAGATGAGGCTTGGCTGGAGTTCTCCCGCTGACCGGCCGGTCTGACCCGACAGCCCAGCCCCGAGGAGAGGTTCCCATTCCTGCACCAGTCCCTGCTCGGATGTGCCCATGGATCTCCCCGTCCTGGGGATGGGGACGCCCCAAAGGAAGGTCTGGGATGAGCAAAGCTCCCAGAACAACACCTCGTTACAAAAACCTGGTGGTTTTTATTTTGTCAGATCATCCAAATTAACGCCAGGAACGCTCTGACTTAGGTTGACTTCATGGCAGGGAGGAGGAATCACACCCCAAAGGCCTGGCTGGGAATTGTGGCTTTCGTGCAGGGAAAAAGCTCCGTGAGGCAGAGGCTGGGGAGGGAGCTGGATTTGGGGCTGGGTCGGTGGATTTTAGCCCGGAGAGGGGCAGGGGGGCTGCGGGGAGGGTTTGTGCAGCCTGAGCTGCTCCTGGCTCGGGCTCCAGCTCTGGCAGGGCCGGGCTGCGAGGGGCGGCCAAACAGCTGGGAGAGGAGGCGCAGCCCCGGGAGCCCGCGGGAGCCAGTTGGGAAGATCCAAATGTTTTATCTCGAGGGGGCTCTGGAGAAGTGGGCACAGCCCCTGCAAAGCCTTCAGGGTCCCCTCTTCGGTGTCACCAACCCTCAGGTGCTCACAGACCCGACTGAGCTCCCGGCTCCCGGTTTTTCCCTCCAGCAGCAGCCGCAGGTCCCCTCCACATCCCACACGGTTTTTGTTGGGCTCCGGGAGCCCTGGCAGTGGGACACCGGCACAGAGCTCCCTGCCAGGGCTCTGAGGGTGGCTGGACCTGCTTTTCTCCTTCCCTTATCACCCCGAGCAGCAGAGAAGCTGCTGCACAGCTGTCGGCCACGAAAAGGCTTTGGCAGCCAGGGGAGAATCGTGGGATTGTTAAGGCTGGAAAAGACCTCCGAGATCATCGGGTCCGGCCTTTGAAGGGCTGCAGAGGTTGGCAGCAAATGGGGATGAGCGGAGGAAGGGCTGAAACCCCCGGAAGGGGAGAGGTTTTGCTGTGGAGGGGCGGAAAATATGGAAGAGCAGGAATGGTTTCCATCCAGGGAGCCCTCCTCCATCCTCATCCCTCTCCCAGCCCTGCTGGGTTTTCAGGATCTTGGGGGAAGAGTTTGGGTCTGGTTTTGGCTGAGAGGAGCCCTGGGATGCTCAGAACCAGCGAGGTTTTCAGAGCAGATTTACAGAGCAAACTAAAATCGTTCTCCTTGCCTCTTCTTCCGTGGTGTGCCTTAAATCTTCTTGGGGAGGTTTTTAATTGAAATGCACCACATTAGAAAAATAATCCCAGGTGTGAGTGGAGCCTGTCCCGGCTGAGCTGGAAACGTTCAGCAAACTGGGGAAGTTCTGCCAGGTCCTCCAGGGGCGTTTGGACGCCGCTCCCAGGGGTGCCCGGGGTGGGATTGTTGGGGTGTCTGCACAGGGCTGGATGGTCCCTGCGGGTCCCTTCCCACTCAGACTGTTCTGTGATTCTGTGACTCTATGAAAACATTTGTTCCTGAAATTGGAGTCATTCCTGGGATTGCAACACCCAGGCTGTGTTTCCAATTAATCTGCTGAAGTCGTCATGTATTTCCAAGTGCATTTGCTCAGCAGAGAGAAATCTGGCACTGGCTGGGGGCTGAAATGCCAGCTGGGATGTGCACGGAATGAAGTGAGGGAATGGCCCCGGGGGCTGGCCCGGGGCACCTGGCCCGGGATCACCGAGGGGCTCCGGGGAAGGGGAGGATGAGGGAGAGGGCAGAGCCGCCTCCTCCCGGGAGCGGGGCTGCCTGGAATTGTTGTGGAGTCACGCCGGGTTTTTCTGACCGGCTCCCTTCTGTTTCTGGGTGTGTGTTTTGTTTTGGGGAGAAGGGGAGGGGGCTCGGTGAGTTCTGCTGTTCCCTGCGCCGGCCCCAGGGCTTTGGCGGCCTGGGCGGGAGCGCGGGGTGATGTCCGGGATGGTGCAGTGACCTGGCCACCCTGGCGGTGTCCGGGATGGGGCAGTGACCTGGCCACCCCGGCCTCCCCCCGGGCTGGAAGCCGCAGGTTTGGTTCGGGAGGGTCCCGGTCCCGAGGGTCCCAGGGGTCCTGGGGGGCAGCGCTGGGGTCTGGAACCCACAGAGGTTTGGGATCCGGGGTCTGGAGCCCTCCGAGGTTTGGGGTTCAGGGTCCGGAGCCCGCAGAGGTTTGGGGTCCGGGGTCCGGAGCCCTCAGAGGTTTGGGATCCGGGGTATGGAACCCGCAGAGGTTTGGGATCTGGGGTCTGGAGCCCGCAGAGGTTTGGGGTCCGGGGTCCTGGTGCTGCATCCCCGGTCAGACCCCCCCAGGGGCTGCTGAGGGTCTGGCATCCCCTCACCCCTGGATCTTCCCCTCCTCTGGCAGCCGCAGGATTCCCGCCCGCAGCTGGACGCGACCCTGCCGCATTCCTCCGCTCTCCCGAGGGGTTTTCTGAGGAACAAGGCTGGATCTGGTGCCGGGTCCCAGCTGGGTGGGAGCGGCCGCGTGCGTTCAGCACAAACACGCACGGAAAGGCCGTGCTGGGGAGGAAATCTCCCCTTTCCAGAAAGGAGGTTCAGGCTGAGGGCCCCCTCCCTCGGGACGGTGGTGACGAGACCCCTCCCAGCCGGGATCGGCGCCGTTCCCACCTGCCAGGGCAGCACCGGGGCAGCGCCTTCCTCGCTGGGAGCGTCGTGCAAGCCCCAGCACCCTCCCCGAGCCTGGAAGCCTGAACAGAACCCCGGGGAAGCTGGAGAGGAGCAGGAAGGAGAGTTTTCCATGGATGTTTCGTGCTGCAGTGCGTCACCATCACAAATCTGAGGGTTCTGGCCTGATTTCCCCAGTGCCCCGCTCCCGAAATAGCGCTGCCCGCGGTGCCTGGGCTCGGAGCGGTCCCTGCTGCGCCGTTCTGCTGCGGGGAGGATGTGATCTTTCTATATTTGCTTGCAGGACAATGATCCTGACGGTTTCTATTTTTATCCCACCAGCGGGGCAGAAACGCGCCTGGGAATGTTCGCGGAGCGGAGCAGCCCCGGCCTGGCCGGGCCCCACTTTCGGGCAGGTAAAGAGGGGCCCGGCGGTGCTGGGATGATCCCCCTGCTCCGGGGGGCTCCGGGGGGCTCCGGGGGTGGTGGCAGCAGCGGGGACATGTGACATCCTCTGTCCCCCTCTTCCCCTCGCTTCCCTCCCTCTGGAAGGGCGGCTCCGGCACGTTCCCGGCTCCGCGGTGCTCATCCAGGTGATGCCACTCCCGAAATCCCAGCTCAGGCTCTAAAAACACCTCAGAATTTTAAAATATGCATGGTTTGGATTTTTTTTTTAAAGGAAAACAGTTTCTGTCACCGCCCCGATCGCGCAGAAGGGCTGCAAGCGATAACTTGCCCTCCCAGAGCCCTCAGAAATGGGAGGTGAATGCAAAACTGGCACGGACTTGAGTGGCAATCCCAGATTTGGGGACTGATCCGTGACTTTGAGTGGTTCTGCTGCTGCCACCCTGCCCTGCTCGGCTGCCGTCAGCAGCGTCCCCGGCTTGCGTGGGTCCCTGCAGGGTTTTCCAGCTGCTGACGTGAGCCGGAGCAGCTGAACCCGCGCACCTCCCATCTGGAGGAGAAAATAGGGATTTAGGGCGGGACCGGCTCCCCGGGGGCTCCGTTTCACCCTCAGGGCTGGGCCGGGAGAAAGCGTCCTCTGCCGTCTGGGTGTCCCGGGCTTTTCTCTGCAGTGGAAAATCCCGCCAGGTTTGGGATTTGGGGTGGGTTTTGTGAGGCTCCCGGGACCGAGCGGTGACCCGCGCGTGGGGTCCCGGGTGAAGGTGGAGCCCCGGGGCAGCGGGGTTGGGTTTGGGGCCGCTCCTTTGGGGCCGAGAGGCGATTTTGGCTCCGCTGCCCGGGGCTGCAGCTGCCCGGGCCCGGCCTGGCCGGACAATGGGCGGAAGCCGGGACCGCGCGCGGCTCCCGCGGCCGCTCCGGCTCCTCCCGGGCTATTTCCATCGCATTGTCCGCCGCACGGGAAGGATGTTTCCAGCCTTCTTCCTCTTCGCCTCCAAGGGATGTGGGGCGGGCAGGGAGAGGAGTGGATTTGTTGTGCAAGAGGCACAATCGCCGCTCCTGAGGCTCCTGTGTGCGGCGGGAGGAGGGAAGGAGGAGGTCCCCTCCTGCCTTGTGGTGGAGAAATTCACCCAGGAAAGGGGGTTCTGCCTTTTTGGGGTGTTCTTAGCGCGGACGGAGCTGTGATGGTGACAAAGGAATTCTGCAAAGTCCCTCCCGTGCTTCTGTCCCGCTCCCGCTGCTGTGGCCGGGCAGCGTTGAGGAGGCCGAGCTCCCACGTGCCAGGAAGTGAAAGTAGAATTAATTAAGAGGGGAAATGATCTTAATTTGTTCTGGCTAAATCCCTTTAGGGCCGGTAAACCCCAAAGATCTGAAGCGAAGCTCAGGGCCGGGGCACGGCCGCGCCTCTCCCGTCGCTCCGAGGTGGCCGTGACGCTCTCCGGGCTCTGCCGGGCCGGGGGAGATTTCCCGGTTTCACCGGGGGGAGCCGGGCTGGGAAATGCCCATCTCTCCGTGCCCCGGATCCCGGCTGAGCCGGGATCATCCTGGGACAGCCGCAGGAGCCCAAATCCATCTCGCCTGTGCTGGCGCCGCATCCGCCCTGGGAGCGCTCCAGCCGATTTTCCATAGGGGTGTAGGAAGCCTCAGGGATCCCTTTGGATTTTTCCCTCGTCCCGCAGCGGCTGGGGGCGGAGCGTGGCTGTTTCATCCTCCTCGGCCGCGCGTGGTCCCCGTCACGCTCCGGGACTCCCCCCTGCCCCGCTCCGGAGCTTCCTGACAAACCCCGGCCCCTGGAACCTGCCAGGAGCGCCGGGCGCCTCCACCTGCTGCCGCCCGCTGCCGGCACCTGCCCGAGCCCACGCAAAACCTCCCTGTTTGTTTTGTCTCAACGCAAAACACCCCCCAGAGCGGCGGGGGAGGGATGCCCGCGCTCCGGTTTAATTGCGCTTAATGAGCCCGCTGGGGCCGGGTGCCAGCGAGGGCTCTGCCAGGGCTCCGGCTCGCCCGTGAGAACCGCAAGGGTGTGGTGGCGGCCGCGCCTGGGACCGGGGATCCGAGAGCTCCCGGGGATCGGAGGGGCCGCGGGGCTGCTCTTCCCACTGCCCCGGTGGGCACGGGGTCCCCAGGACCCGGGGGGACGCGATGTCACTCGTGGGTGAGCGTCCCGGGCGGGTGGGGAGAGTCCCTGCGGGCACAGGGGACTGGAACTGACCCCTGGGTTTGTGTGAGGGGCACCGGGAGCGTCTCCCGTCCGGAGCGGGGTCCGCGGGCTGGGTCCGGTGTGTGCCCGGTAGTTTGGGGTGAGCTTTGGGGCCTGGGTGTGTCCGGGGTTCTGCTGAGCTCTCCCCAGCTCTGATCCTGAGGGTTCCAGAGGCTCAATCCCCACATCCCTCAGTGTCAGAGCATCACTGCCGGGCTGCCCTGGGCTCTCCGGAGGTTTCTCTGCCAATTCCTTTTCCTTCTCCCCGGTTTCCCAGCTGCTCAGCAGCAGGATCAGCTCCTCTTTCTGGGTCAAACCCCGGGGCAGTGTTGCTCCATGCGTGCGGAGCTCTCCCACACCCACTGCGCCCTCGGTCCCCGCGTTCTGCCGGAGCTGCGGCTCCTCCGAGGCTTCTCTGGGGCTCCAGGCGCTCCTGGAACTTCTTCACCCCCAGCCCTTCACCCCAGGAATGCTGCCCGCTGCCTTTCCTGCGGCTTCTCCCTCCCGGATGGAATTCCCCGGCTCCAGCACCTTCCCAGCATCTCCCCGCAGCCGCCTGCGGGCGCCAGCACCGGCCCAGGTTTGTCCCCGGCTGTCACCGCTGTCCCCAGGGTGCGGCTCCTCGGATCCAGGCAGGTCTCAGGATTCGACACCCTCGCCTCTCCCGGCTCCTCCGATGCCAACCCTGAGCTCTCCCAGCTCTTCCTGAGCTCTCCCAGCTCTTCCCGAGCACCCGGGGGGAGGCAGCGCCCGCCGGGCCCGTGGGGAGAGACACCCGATGTGTGTTTGTGCAGGAAACTGAAAATGCTGCGGCTTCCTCTCCGTGACAGAAATAACTCTCACCCCGAGCCCCGGGTGTGCCCTGGGGAGCTCCGCGCCGGCTCCTTCTCAAACACCCGAGAGTCGGGATTGGGCTGAGCCCCGCTGGGCCCTGGCTGGTGGCGCGGAGGGAATTGAATCTGTGCCTCTGTCCCTTTGATCCTGTAGAGCTGGGGCTGCCCTTGCTTCTCCCAGCTCCTTCTGCTTTTCCTGTGCCTGTGGGGTTTTTTTTTAATTCTCTTTTCTGCCCTCCAGCCCAGCCCTGGACCCTGACCAGCGCTTGCCAGAGGGATTTCCTTCCCGCGGCTCTCAGGGAGGCTCTAATTAACGGGCAGGGCGCCTCGAGGAGCCTCTTGCCCGGAGTGGGTATTGTGCGATTCCGGCTTTTTTTGTCTCAGCGCTTCCAGACCGAGCACGAGGCCGCTCCGGGCAGCGCTGAGCCTCCCCCGGGGGTTGTGACTCAAGCTGGGCTCTCGCACGCGGCAATTAAAGGATAAATCGGATAAATCGGTGCCGGTGCCGCAGCCCCGGGGTCCGGCCGGGTGCGGGAGCCTCTCCCGGTGGATGCCCCGGGGAGGTCCGAGGGCAGCGGGGCGGGAGGTGCCACCGAGCCCTCCGTCCGAACCGGTCGGGAGCGTTCTCCTCCGCTTGGGCAATGAGGAGAGGTTCTGCAATCCTTTGATCTCTCCTCGGCTTCCCCTGGCGAGGCGGCCGCATCCTCCCGCGCTGATGCAACCGGAGCCGCTGCGGGAAGAGCCCCGAGCCCGGAGGAGCTTCCACGGCGTCCCGGGGCTGCTCGGGCTCCGCTGGCACCGGGGGCTCATCCCAGAGCCGCTCTCCGGGGCTGCTGCCGAGCTCGGGGCTGCGCTGGTGCCTCTCACGGGAGCCCGGAGAGGGAGACGAGGCTGCCGGAGGGCACCGGGGTGTTCAGCTCGGCCGGAGCCGCGGGATTTGCCGGCCTGGAGGTGCTGTCTGCGGTGCCTGAGCTTTTTCCACACAGGCACCCCTCCGGGAGAGGATCTGGGCCGTGCGGAGGAGCCGCAGCTCCCGCGGGGTGTTTGGGGCCGGGAAAGGCCCCGGGGAGGATCAGGAGGGGCGGATTTGCTTCTCCACGGGGACAGGGCGATGTCGCGGAGCCGCTGGAGGGGCGGGCGGACCCCGGCCGGGCTGGGCGAGCAGGTGAGGGCGGGATGCGCTCCGGGCGATGTTTCCCTTCTGGCGGGGGAGGATTTTCCCCGAATCTCGAGAGTTTCTGTGATTTGAGGCCGCCTGCGCCGCCCCGGGGAGCGCGGGGAGCTGCCAGCCCACCTTGGCCGCCCTTCAGCAGAGCCCCGTGGTCACGAATTTCCCGGTGCTCGTCAGGAAGCGGCGGCTGCCGCGAGGTTTCCTGGGGATGCCTCTCCCTCCTCCGCGCGGCCTCTCCCCGGGGGCTGCTCGGGCCGGGCCGGGTGACCCGCGGGGGCGGGAGGGCGCAGGAAATGACAGCCGGGACGAGCCCACCCGCTGTCCCCGCGCTCCCGGGGCTGCAGGAGATGAGCCCTTGGATCCTCCCCCGGTCCCAGGTGCTGCCCACGCTCAAACCGCGATTTGTGGGACCCGCGGGGCAGCTCCGTCCTGCCCGTGCCCAGAATTTCCTGTGCTTCAGCACCTGGGTGTCCCTGGGATCTCAAGTTCAGGCCCAAGAGCTCTTGCCAAGCTCTGCTGTGGGGTTCTGCCTCGGCACATTCACGGCTGTTCACCCTGAGGTTTTGGGGTCTGTGGGGTTTCAAAAGGAACCGTGAGCATTTGTGGGGAGAAGGTTCCAGGGAGGGCTGTTGAACGTCTGACTCAAAGGTCACGAGCTGCCAATAACCAGGGAGAGCAACCGGGGGAAGGATTTCACCCTGAGCTGCCTCCCCTCGCCCTGAGCTGCCTCCCCTCGCCCCGAGCTGCCTCCCCAGGCCCGGTGTGCAGCTCCTTCCCGGGTTCCAGCAGGGAATATTCCCATTTTTGTGCTCAGAATGCCCGAACAGCTGCTCTGCTCGCAGGTGCACGGCATATCTGGGTGTGCGGCTGACTCCCCGTTCGCGCCTTTGGTTGTGGGAAGGGTTTTGTGCTGCTCCCGCGACTTCGCCAAACTTTAATCACCGTCTGTCTCAATTCTTCTTTTTTTCTGGAAACTTTCTGCAGAAGAAAGTTCACAAGAATCAGAGCAGAAAAATTCGGGTTTACCCTGGCGGAAAAACTCTCCAGGGGGCTTTTCCTGGAGCAGCATCAGCCTCGTCACGTTCTGGAGCAGGAATTTGGTGTCTGGTGGGGAGGGGAGGGATCCACCCACATCTGGCTGAGGCGAAAAGCCCTCGAAACTCCCAGCCCGAGCGCTCCAGAAAGAGTTATCAGCACTTGGCACCCGGCTGCTCCAAACATTACATCTTCCCCGAGCATCATCTGCTCTCTTATGGCTCCTGCGGGACGCGGCCAGCGCTCTCTGCGTGCGGGGACAGCTGAGGCAGCACAGGACTTTCCCGGGAGTTCTTTTCCCTGGAGCTGCTTTCCTCGGAGCTGCTTTCCCGGGACCTGCTTCCCCTGGAGCTCTTTTCCTCGGAGCTGCTTTCCCTGGAGCTCCCATCTCCGGCGCTGCCATCCCCAGAGCTCCGTGCTGAGGCCAGGAAGGAGGAAAATGCCCCAAACGCTGGGATTTTGGGGGATCCTTCAGGGAAACCCCCCGGGGACACAGCAGCAGGTGCAGGTAGGGGACAAAGGGATGCGTGGGCGCCATCGGGGTCCCTGCTGTCCCCCCAGGAGGGGCTGGGCAGACTGGGGTGGGTTCGGGGATTTTTCTCGCGTCGTTCCGGGGAGCAGCGTTTGCTCCCTGGTTAAACCCAGCACCCCGGGGCCCGGCGGGGTTAAATGAGGTCCCCCCAGCTCCGGGATTTCCGATTTCTCGAGCTCTCCCTTTGTGATCTTCGCGTTCTTTCAACATTGCCCCTTTTGGTGTGGTTTCTCATTTAAGTGTTTTTAATTTGAGCGAACTCCCCGCGGCTCATTCCCGCTCCTGGAGAAGACCTTTTCCCTTTTATGAGCCAGGAATGTTTTTAATCGCCCACATCCTTCAGCCCGCCCGAGCTCCGAACCTTCCGCAGCGAAGCGGCACGAGATGGGAAACGCTTTTGTAAAAGAGACGGTTCATTGGAAAACCCACGCTGGCTTTGGTGGCTGCTCCAGCTCGGAGAGAGCCGTGGGCGGGCAGGGATGTGGGCAGGGGTAGACTGGGATAGACCGGGATACAGACAGGGATAAACAGGGATGCAGGGAACACCAGCGCTCGGATGCCACCGTTTTCCTCCACAGCCATCCTCCTGCCCCGCTTTGTTTCCCTCTCTGCTTCGCTTCTCTCTTATATAAACCCAGCTCTGCCGACGGCTGATTCGCCTCTTTAAAAACAATCAGGAAATGCCAAAGCAAAGATTTCTGCGCTGGGGTTTTTTTTCTTTTCCGGCACTGGCTGGGAGCGGCGTGACCAGTGGTGTCCCGGGTGACACCGGCCCAGCAGTGCCACCCCCAGCGCGGGGACCTCGCTGTCACCGGTTTCACCCCGTCCCAAAGCTCCGCAGGGGTCTGGGGGTGCTGCGGGGCCGAGCGGGGCTCCCCGCCCTGTCCTGGCTGTCCCCGCCGTCCCTCCGTGTCTGTCCCACCTCGCGGCTGAGCCCGTGGCCCCTCGGCCGCGTTCCCTGCTCCGTTCCGTGCCGGCAGCCTGGAAAATGCTGGTAACGCGTGCCGGGCTGAGCACAGAGCCCTCATTCATCCCGGCCGCCGCGTTCCCAGGGCGCTCCGGGGACTCCGTGTCACAACCTCCCCTTCCCATGGAGGATCCGCGGGCTGGAGCCGCGGCCGCCGGCCCGGGGGTGCCCTGGGATCCCGGCCCCAAACCGCGCATCCCGGCCCCAAACCGCGCATCCCGGTCCCAAACCGCGCATCCTCATCCCAGCCACGCGTCCCGGTGCTGGTGGCTCCTGAGAGTCCCCCGGGCACGGGCAGGGCCCGGGCTGGGTTGGGGACAGGGACAGACCCCAGGAGCCGTGGCGGGGCTTCGTTTTTGGGTGTTTTGGGGCAGGGGGAAGGGGAGGAGCCGCCGCTTGGCCGCCGGCCCCGGATCATGTGGGAGCGCGGTGCGGGAGGGGGTTGTTTACTGTAACCGCTGGCGCGGGGCCCGGCATCAAACCCCAAATGCGTTCAAGCTGCAGGGGGAGGTCACAAACAGCTCCCGGGGCAGGAGGGGCTTCGGGAGGGGGGTCCGGAGCTGCTGGAGCATCCCCGAGGAGCTGCCACATGCAGGGGCCTCACGAGGGTCCCCGTGTGGGGACAGTGGCTCGGGTTCCTCTCCAGTGCCACCAGCCCTCATCCCGCGCCGCCCTGGCACCCAGCATGGGACGTTTTGTGTTTCCAGGCTCTGGAAAACCGCCCTGGCCTTGGCGGCCTCAGCCTGGCCGGGAGCGTCGGGGCTGGGACGCCGGTGTCACAGCGGGGCACGTCCGGCCATGGTTCCAGACCCTCCCCGGTGCCATCCCAGCGCCTGAGCCGTGTCCCTCTGTGTCCCCACAGCTGCCGTGACCCCGTGCACCTCCCCGCGGGTGCCCCAGGCCGTCCCCATGGACCTGCGGATCGGGCAGCGCGTGGTCAAGCCCCAGGACACGGCGCTGCTGGCCCTGAAGCAGCAGCAGCTGCAGCACCAGCTCTTCCTGGCCAGCCTGCACCAGCAGCAGGTGGAGCAGCTCGCCCACCAGCACGTCAGGGTACGGCACGGGGCAGGAGAGGTCACTTCGGGCGTGGTTTGGGGCAGGATTGGGTGAATTTGGCCCCCAGAGTGGTGCCAGAGTCAGAGCTGGCTCTGAGTTCCCGTCTCTGGGCAGGGATTCAGAGGAAGAGGCTGGAAATCCTGATGCCAAAATAACATTCCCAGGTGAATTCCTGCTTTTCCCTGAGCTGGAACATCTGGAGGGGTTTCCAGCCAGCCCGGGGACCTCTCTGACGCAAGGAGGCTCCGAGGGAGGCAGGTGGGGGGGTTGTGTCAGTTCCAGGCCAAATCCCGGTCCTGCCAAGGCCGGCGGGGGGGCCGGAGCCTCCCGGGGTGTCCAAGGAGCAGGAGCCAGAGCGGCCGCAGGGGACCCGTGACGATGTCCCCATCCCGCAGGTGGCCATGGAGTCCCCGCACCGCGAGGCTGAGCCGGGGCAGCAGGAGCAGGAGCTGCGGCAGATCCTCAACAAGGACAAGAGCAAGCGGAGTAAGGGCCGGGGGGCCCAGGGGGGCTTGGGGGAGGGGGCTCGGGGGGCTCTGCCCTTGCCAGACCAAGCTCTGCCTCCCGAGGGGGAAAGGGGTGGGAGAGCAACTGCAGAGCGGGGCTGGGACCCCACCAGGATCCCCGGGATGGGTTACAGACCCCACCAGGACCCCCGGGTTGGGTCTGCAGACCCCATTGAGGTGTCAGACCCCCCTGGGACCCCTGGAATGGGTTTGCAGACCCCACCCATCTGTCAGACCCCCCTGGGAACCCCGAGCTGGGTTATGGACCCCGTTCAGGTGTCAGACCCCGCCGGGACCCCCGGGCCGGGCGCGGCCCCCGCCCATCGCGGTCTCCCGGCGCCCTCTGCTGCCGGCGCTGGAGGAGCCACCTCGGGATCGCTCCCGGTTTTGGGATGGGCGGGACTCCACATCGCACCTAATTAATTATTAATTAGTTACTTATCTTGCGCTCGGAGATGCCGAATGCAGGCACAGATCCTGGAGCATCCCTGCTGGAACAGCTCGGGAATGGGGTGGGAATGGGCCCGGCTGTGCCTGTGGGGATCTCCGGCTGTCCTGGTGTCACTCCCTGGGTCGGGATGGTGCCCGCAGGGACCCTCGGGAGCGGCTCCAAGCCCCCTGAGGTCACTGTGGTCACTGTGGTCACTGCAGGCGCTGTGGCCAGCACGGTGGTCAAGCAGAAGTTGGCCGAGGTCATCCTGAAGAAGCAGCAGGCGGCTCTGGAGAGGACGAGCAACGCTCCGGCCGCAGCTCTGCCCTACAGGTAAAGTGTCACCCCCTGTCCCCGCGGGACGGGCCCGGCGCCCGCCCGGGACAGCTGGGAAAGGCTCCGGCTTCTCCCCACAGGTCCCTGGAGCCGCTGGAGCCCGAGGGGCCCTCCCCGGCCGTGCTCAGCACCTTCCTGCCCCCCGTGCCCAGCACCTCCCTCGACCCCCCAGAGCATTTCCCGCTGCGGAAAACAGGTGAGGCCTCGGGAATGTCCCAGTGTCCCCAGGGTCTCGGGAATGTCCCAGTGTCCCCAAGGCCTCGGGAATGTCCCAGTGTCCCCAGGGTCTTGGGAATGTCCCTGGTCCCTGGCTGGCGCTGGGCTCTGGCCCCACGGAGCCCCTCCAGGACTCACCCCGTGTCCCCGGCAGCGTCCGAGCCCAACCTGAAGGTTCGCTGCAAGCCCAGGAAGTGCCTGGACCGGCGCAAGAACCCCCTGACGCGCAAGGAGAGCGCTCCCCCCTCGCTGAAGCGGCGCCCGCCCGAGGCCATCGGTGAGGGCTGTGCCCGGACGGGCTCGGAGGGACCTCGGGGCCAGCGGTTGGGGACAGAGGGCCTGGGCAGGGACCAGGCGGAGGCCGTGCCCTCACCCCATCCCTGTCCCCCCCAGACTCATCCCCCAGCAGCAGCAGCACCCCCGTGTCCGGCTGCAGCTCTCCCAACGACAGCCTGCCCGCCGAGCACGGAGCGCTGCCCGCGGCCCCGGGCGTGGCCCACGAGGTGAGACCCGGTGGCTTTGGGGACCCGATGTCCCTTCCAGGCTCAGGGGAAGGACACGACCCTGAACCCCTGCCCGGAGCTGCCCTTCCCTGCTCTCCCTGCACCTGGGATGCTCTGGGATTCTCTGGGATGCCCCAGGATGCTCTGGGATGCTCTGTGATGCTCTGGGATGTCCCTGGGATGCCCCAGGATGCCCCAAGATGTTCTGGAATGCCCTAGGATGTCCCTGGGATGCCCCACGATGCTCCGGGATGCTCTGGGATGTCCCTGGGATGCCCCACAATGCCCCGGGATGCTCCGGGATGTTTTGGGATGCTCTGGGATGCCCTGGGATGCCCCGGGATTCTCTGCCCCAGGATTCTCTCCCCAGCCCGGTGCATTTCCCCTCTCCCGGTGCTGTGCTGTCCCCACGGGTGTCCCCGGGCTGTCCCCGCTGTCCCCTGACGGTCCCTGTGTGTTGCAGACGCCCCTGGCGCAGCGGCTGATGATGCAGGAGAGCTCCCTGGCCCAGTTTGCCCTGCAGAGCGCGGCGTCCCTGCCGGCCATCACGCTGGGGCTGCCAGCCACCACCAGCGCCAGGGTAGGTGGCCGGGTTGTACCCCGGTCCCTGTAGGGCTTCCCTTTGGGTTTGGGGTTCCCGTGGGCACAGTGGGGACAGTCCTGTCCCCTCCCGGTGCCGTGTCCCTGTGCCTGACCCTGTCCCCGTCCCCGCAGGGCGAGGCCGAGCGCCGGGCCCTGCCCAGCCTGGCTCACCGCGTGCCGGTGCTCAACGGGCCGGTGCTCCCGGGCGCGCACTCGCCCGTCTTCATCCCGGCCGGCCTGGAGCAGCACGAGGCCGGCAGCTCCCTGTCCCCCCGGCTGCAGCCCGTCATCATCCTCGAGCCCTCGGTCACCCACGCTCCGCTGGTGGCGGGTGAGTGTCCGGCTGGGGGGCGTGGGGACATCCTGCTGTGCCGGGTGTCACCTCTGCCCGCCTCACCTCTCCCCGCTCTCCTCCAGTGCCAGGCCTGGGGACGGTCCCCTTCTCCTTCGCCCCCTCGCTGATCCCCGCCGAGCGCCTGTCCCTGCCCGGCCACCACAAACCGCTGGGCAGGACCCGCTCGGAGCCGCTGCCGCAGAGCCCCAAGGCCATCCAGCAGCACCTGGTGTTCCAGCAGCACCACGCGCACTTCCTCGAGAGGCTCCGGCAGCAGACGCACCTGGGCAAGGTGAGACCCCCCTGGGCACTGTGAGACCCCCCTGGGCACGGTGAGACCCCCCCTGGGCACGGTGAGACCCCCCTGGGCACTGTGAGACCCCCCTGGGCACGGTGAGACCCCCTGGGCAAGGTGAGCCCCTCTGGGCATGGTGAGACCCCCCTGGGCACTGTGAGACCCCCCTGGGCACGGTGAGACCCCCTGGGCACGGGGGTGGCACTGGGGGGACATTGCCACCCCTGGACAGTGCCCGCCGCGTGTCCCAGGTGAGGTGACGCCGTGCCCAGGCTCACAGAGGGCACAGCGCAGCTCCCCCGGCTCCCTCCTGTCCCCACCCTGCCCCGTCCCCCTCACCTCCCCCTGCTCACTTGTCCCCTTGGCCGCAGCGCATGGCCAAGTCCAGCGAGAAGCCCCGGCTGCGGCAGATCCCGTCCTCGGAGGACATGGAGGCCGAGGGGACGCTCCCGGAGGCGGCGGCCGAGGGTGGGGACCCCGCCAGGACACGGGCGGAGCCCCCCCGGCCCGGCAGCAGCGGGAAGGAGCCCGAGAGGACGCAGAAGATGGGGCAGCCCCAGGAGGAGCTGGTCCTGCAGCAGGTGCGGGATGGGGAGCCCTGGGGACGGGCGGGGACACGGGGACACCACATCTGTGCCCCCGGTCCCCGGGACACCGCATGGGGACAGGGACAGAGCTGCGGCCACCCCCGGTGTCAGCACGGATGGGCTTTGTCCCCAAATTGCGGGGCTTTGTCCCCAAATTGCGGGGCTCTGTCCCCATTGCTGCTGTCACTGCAGGGCTGAGCCAGCAGGGAGCAGACCATGCGGGGACAATCCTGTCCTGTCCTGTCCCCTGTCCCCTGTGCCCCTCACAGTGTCCTGTGTCCCCAGGCCTTCCTGTGGGACTCCTTCCAGCGGGTGCAGCAGCAGCTCCTCAAGCGCCAGCCCTTGGCCGACCCCCCCGTGGTGCCCCCGGGCCACGCCGGACACCGGCCCCTGTCCAGGGCGCAGTCGTCACCGGCCACGGCCACCGTGTCCCTCCCGGCGCAGGACCCCAAGGCGCTGTCGCTGCCCGTGCAGGAGCAGCCGCCCAAGCCGCACTTCACCACAGGTACGGCCGGGCCCGCGGGGCTGTCACCGGGCTGGGGACAGGAGGGATGTGAGGANCCCCTGTCCAGGGCGCAGTCGTCACCGGCCACGGCCACCGTGTCCCTCCCGGCACAGGACCCCAAGGCGCTGTCGCTGCCCGTGCAGGAGCAGCCGCCCAAGCCGCACTTCACCACAGGTACGGCCGGGCCCGCGGGGCTGTCACAGGGCTGGGGACAGGAGGGATGCGGGGATGTCACAGGGCTGGGGACAGGAGAGATGCAGTGATGTCCCAGGGGCTGGGGACAGGAGGGACGCAGGGATGTCCCGGGACAGCTCCGCATCGATCCCGGTCATTCCCGGACCCTTGGGAGCGCCAGGAGAGAGCCGGGGGGGCTCCTTCTCCTCATCTCGGGGGGCTTTTCCAGGCAGAGTTTGCCTGCCCGGCCCCGGGGCTGCATCCCTGGGAATGCAGGGCGGGATGTGATTCCAGTGGGTTTGGGAGAGAGGCCCCGGGGATTTGGGGCAGAATCTCGCAGGTTTGGGGCAGAATCTCGCAGGTTTGGGGCAGAATCTCCCGGGTTCGAGGGAGGTCTGGGTCGGTCTTTGGGGGTGTCGGGGGTCTCGGAGCCCCTGCGGAGGGAGCAGCTCCGCAGCCCCGGCCGTGCCTGGCAGGGCTGGTTTACGACTCGGTGATGCTGAAGCACCAGTGCTCCTGCGGGGACAACAGCAACCACCCTGAGCACGCCGGGCGCATCCAGAGCATCTGGTCCCGGCTGCAGGAGCGGGGCCTGCGCAGCCGCTGCGAGGTGAGCGGGGAGGGGCTGGGGCCACCTGCGACCCTCCTGATCCCTCCTGGTCCCTCCTGATCCCTCCTGGTCTCTCCTGATCCCACCCCATCCCTCCTCATCCCTCCTGATCCCTCCTGATCCCACCCCATCCCTCCTGATCTCTCCTGGTCCTTCCTGATCCCTCCTGGTCCTTCCTGATCCCGCCTGGTCCCTCCTGATCCCACCTGTGACCCTCCTGATCCCACCCCATCCCTCCTGATCCCTCCTGATCCCTCCTGGTCCTTCCTGGTCCCACCTGCGACTCTCCTGATCCCTCCTGATCCCTCCTGATCCCACCTGATCCCACCCCATCCCTCCTGATCCCTCCTGATTCCACCTGCGACCCTCCTGATCCCTTCTGATCCCTCCTGATCCCTCCTGAACCCTCCTGACCCCATCTCAGTGCCTGCGGGGCCGCAAGGCCACCCTGGAGGAGCTGCAGTGCGTCCACAGCGAGCGCCACGTGCTCCTCTACGGCACCAACCCCCTCAACCGCCTCAAACTGGACAACGGGAAGCTGGCAGGTGTGTCCCCCCTTCCTCCGGCCGTCCTGGCTCTGGGGACGGCCCCGGCAGCTCCCCGGACGCTGGGCCCAGCCTGGCCCCCCAGTCCCGATTTCCCAGCCCTGAGGTCACTGTTGTCCCCTCTGTCCGCAGGGATCCTGTCCCAGAGGACGTTTGTGATGCTGCCCTGCGGAGGGGTGGGGGTGAGTGCTCTGTTCCTGCCCGGGTTTGGGAGTCAGGGCTCCATCCCTGCCCGGGTTTGGGGTTTGGGATCAGTGCTCCGTCCCTGCCCGGGTTTGGGGTCAGTGCTCCATCCCTGCCCGGGTTTGGGGTTTGGGGTCAGTGTTCCATCCGTGCTCTGGGTTTGGGGTCAGTGCTCCATCCCCGCTCCAGGTTTGGGGTCAGTGCTCTGTCCCTGCCCAGGTTTGGGGTCAGTGTTCCATCCGTGCTCTGGGTTTGGGGTCAGTGCTCTGTCCCTGCCCAGGTTTGGGGTTTGGGGTCAGTGCTCCATCTCTGCTCCCCATTTTGGGCCGGGCTGTTCCTTCCTGGCCCCTCGGGGGTCTCGGGGCAGCTCCCGAAGCCTCTGGGGTGTTTGCCGGAGGTGTCAGACCAGAGCTGCCCCTGCTCCTTGGGACGGTCCAAGCACCCCACTCTGCAGGGGGATCCTCGACCCAAAGCCCCCCGAGGCTCCCAAGGACGTCAGGAGGGGCTGGCGGCAGGACGGGGGTCCCCACTGAGGGAGGGTGGCAGTGACTTGGGGACAGCAGCTCGTCCCTCCTCTCCAGCCCTTCCGCGGCCTCTCCGCTCTGGCTTTCCTTCCTGGTTTCTCTGCACTCACTCTTCTCCTCTCCCTGTCCCTGTCCCTGTCCCTGTCCCTGTCCCTGTCCCTGTCCCTGTCCCTGTCCTCCTCTCTCTTTCAGGAAGGGGCTCCCTCCTGCTGCCTCTTCTGGCTCTGCTCCTCTCCTTGTGCCCGCGCTGGGCTCCAGCTCTGCTTTCCCCGCTCTGCCTTTCCCGCTCTGCCCTGCGCGCTCCCGGGGCCGCTCTGAGCCTCGCGCGTGGCCCCGGCCAGAAGAGACTCTGAGCGCCCCGGCTCTGGCGGTGCCGATCAAACCGAGATCTTTGGTTAAACCCTAAAATGAGATAAAAAGGTAAAGGAGGGGCTGGGCTGGGCTGGGCTGTGGCAGGAGGAGCACGTGGGGTGGCCCAGTGTCACCTCCAGGACACCCTGGTGGCTCCCGTGACCGAGATGTCCCCATCTGCCTGGTGGCCCTGTCTGGCCGGTGTCCCCAGCTGACCGGTGTCCCCCTTCCAGGTGGACAGTGACACCATCTGGAACGAGCTGCACTCGTCCAACGCCGCCCGCTGGGCCGCCGGCAGCGTCACCGACCTGGCCTTCAAGGTGGCCACCAGGGAGCTGAAGGTCGGTGCTGGCTAGGGGGGGTCCCAGGGCTGTGTGACACCAGGGACAGGGGGTGTGGTGACCCTGGGGGTGGCAGCTCTGACCCCCGGCCTTTGCTCTGTCCCCAGAACGGCTTTGCGGTGGTGCGGCCGCCCGGACACCACGCGGACCCTTCCACAGCCATGTAAGGCCCCTCCCGAGGCGCCGGGGAGCCCCAAAAGCGGCCCCGGGGGGCTCAAACCCCCTCCCCAATAACCCCCCTGGGACCCGCCCCTGTCCCGGCCCCGGGGGACGTGCAGGGGGCTCGGGAAGGGCCCGGAGGTGACTCCCGCCCCTCTCCCCAGGGGATTCTGCTTCTTTAACTCGGTGGCCATCGCTGCCCGGCAGCTGCAGCAGAAGGGGAAGCTCAGCAAGATCCTCATCGTGGACTGGGTGAGCCCCCGCTGTCCCCAGCGTGTTCCTGCCCTCCCCGGGATGTCCCCAGGCGCGGTCCCTGCTCCAGCTCCTCGGGGAATGTGGCTGGAACCCCCGGCATTGTCGGGATGGGGGAGCAGGAGCAGATCCTGGGCTGGGGGACTCCAACCCGGCCGGGTTCGGCTCCGCGAGGCTCTGGGGCTGCCCTGCAGCTGCCAAAACCCTCCCCGCAGGACGTTCACCACGGCAACGGCACCCAGCAGATCTTCTACCGGGACCCCGAGGTTCTCTACATCTCCCTGCACCGCCACGACGACGGGAACTTCTTCCCGGGCAGCGGGGCCGCCGACGAGGTGAGAGCTGGGGACAAAGGGGACAAAGGGGACAGCAGGACACGGGGGGCTGAGCTGGCAGCGCTGGGGCCGGGCCCTTCCCGACGTCCCTGCGGACACGTCCCGGCCTCACCCCGTCCTCCCTCGCAGGTGGGTGCCGGCCCCGGCGAGGGCTTCAACGTCAACGTGGCCTGGGCTGGAGGGCTGGACCCCCNTTCCTGACGTCCCTGCGGACACGTCCCGGCCTCACCCCGTCCTCCCTCGCAGGTGGGTGCCGGCCCCGGCGAGGGCTTCAACGTCAACGTGGCCTGGGCTGGAGGGCTGGACCCCCCCATGGGGGACCCCGAGTACCTGGCTGCCTTCAGGTACTGTCCCCGTGTCCCCGCATGTGTCCTCTGCTCCGGGTGGGGCTGACCCCGCTCCTCGGCCCCCTTTACCCCCCGGGTGGGGCTGACCCCGCTCCTCGGCCCCCTTTGCCCCCCGGGGTGGAACTGACCCCGCTCCTCTGCCCCCTTTTCCTCCCGGGTGGAACTGACCCCGCTCCTCGGCCCCCTTTGCCCCCCGGGTGGGGCTGACCCCGCTCCTCGGCCCCCTTTGCCCCCCGGGGTGGAACTGACCCCGCTCCTCTGCCCCCTTTTCCCCCCGGGGTGGAACTGACCCCGCTCCTCGGTCCCCTTTTCCCCGCAGGACCGTGGTGATGCCGATCGCCCATGAGTTCTGCCCCGACGTGGTGCTGGTCTCGGCCGGGTTCGACGCGGCCGAGGGCCACCCGGCCCCCCTGGGTGGCTACAAAGTCTCTGCCAAGTGTAAGGAGGTGGCTCAGGGTGCAGTGTCCCCCCTTGGGGTGCGGTGTCCCCCCTCTGGGGGCACAGTGTCCCCCTGGGAACAGGGAGGATCCCGGGGATATTTTGGGGCCGGATTTGG
>VYZT01032963.1:39363-50364 GCA_013400735.1 Pomatostomus ruficeps | reverse complement strand
GGAGAAGGTGGAGGGTCTGGAGCACACATGCTGTGAGGAGTGGCTGAGGGAGCTGCGGTTGTTTAGCCTGGACAAAAGGAGGCTCAAGGGGAACCTTATCACTTGCTACAAGTATCTGAAAGGAAGCAGTAGTGAGCTGGGTGTTGGTCTCTTCTCCCAAGAAACAAGAGAAAATGGCCTCAAGTTGTTCCAGTGGAGGTTTAGATTGGATATTACAAAAATCATCTTCACTGAAAGGTTGATCAAGCATTGGAACAGGCTGCCCAGGGAAGTGGTGGAGTCACCACCACTGGAGGTGTTGAAGAGATGTGTAAATGTGGCACTTGGGGACATGGTTTTTTTGTAGTCTTGGCAGTTCTGGGTCAATGGTTGGACTTGATGAACTTGAATATCTTTTCCAACCTAAACGATTCTATGATTCAGTAAGAATAATTTAAAAAAAACAATTCCTAGAAAAGTACTTGGAATATATCTGTGCATTCAAATGTTATCTCTTTACATTTTGATTAGCACAAACACAGAAATAGTATTTGTAGCAGATCTCCTGCAATGAACTTGTAAAGCTCTCTCTTTAAACACATATTTCATAAACTGTCTTCTAGCTTAATCAATACTTAATATTTTCTCACTGTAGACAGAAAGGAGTGAACCCTTGCACTGGCTAATGCCAAGGCAGAGCAGTACCCAGCTTCCTTACAAGAAACAAGGAAATTCAGCTTGCCTTCCTCTCACCCAGTGGTGTTTAGCATAAACAAAGAAGTACTATAATCACCATTATTCAAGAAAACAACAGAACTACCTTTTCTAGCACACCCTGGTTTTCTTCTTCAGGGTACAAGCACATTGCATATGTGTGTGCACCTGCCTGCACATGCCACATAACTGGGGAGGGGGGAAGTTAGCATGCAGAATAATGTAATTACTCATTCTTGAATAGAAGGATAATTACTGTCACAGAAACTCACATAACTTGCAGATCTTTTTGTTCTTTTTAAGATGATAAATACATTATTTTCCATTTTCTAACAGGATGCATCCTTTTCCTTCTGATTTCCCTTCCCCCCACTGAAGCTGAATTACATACATTTCAAATGAATAACAAGAATTATCTGCTCCCATATAGGAAAAGAAAAGCTTATCTGGATTTTTTAAAAAATAAAAATAATTCCATGTCTCTGGAGTCACTGTGGTGAGTCACTGACTGGGCTGTCACCTGTAACAAACTTCCTTTAAGAATGACTTTCAACAGCATATCTAGAAGAGGATGGGGAAAAAGAGGCAGGAGCAGAAAAAGACACAGTGACCGACGACGGGCTAAGACTTTTAAAAGTCACCCTGTGAATCCCATGTTTAAAAGCAATGATTGCCTGTGTGTGCCTTGCTGTCAGTCACTCACAGAGCATAATCTGGGGCAGTGCAAAAAGGCACATGAGCAGCCAGAAGCTCACAGTTTCTGACAGCTGGCCAGGTGCCCTGTTTCCTTCTTCCCTCCATCCAGAGAGGCCTTTGGAAATGGAGAGAATTGTCACTGTGTGAGCAGCTGTCTATTTGAATGGGAACATAACTTGCAAGATATTCTCCTAAATAGCTTTATTTAAAGAACTCTTTTAAGCCCTGTTGCCAAACCTTAGGCAAGAAGAGTACTTCTGTTAGGTATAACCTATATATATGTATATGTATAACTGCCTGACTTTAGGACATTAGGGCAACAGATGTAAAACAGATACTGGGAACTGCTTTCATGGGACTTTTTAACAGCTGCTGACAGAACAAGCCTGCTCTTCTTTAGTGACAGTGATGTTGAGGGAAAAATTTCAAAGCCTCCATGGGAGCTTTGAGCTCACAGACATCTTTATGTCTCCGTGAACAAAAGTAGCTTAGGCATCATCTGTTCTTACATCTTCTGGAAAAAAGGATTGAGACCATTCCTGCACAGCAAATCCCCACTAAAGTTACACTTTTATTGCAGTTAGCTTAAAACTGACTGGGTTTTGATGACTGTATAACTATGACTTCATACCACTTAATGTAACAGATTCCAGTGTGTTTACTGGGATTTTTCTTCCGCTTGTGACCTCAGAATCATAGACTTGTTTAGGTTAGGAAAGACACCTAAGATCAACTCCAACCCAGAACTGCCGAGTCCACAATTAAGTCATGTCCCCAAGTGCCACATTTACACTTCTTTTCAACACCTCCAGTGGTGGTGACTCTACCACTTCCCTGGGCAGCCTGTTCCAATGCTTGATCAACCTTTCAACGAAGATGATTTTCGTAATATCCAATCCAAACCTCCACTAGAACAACTTGAAGCCATTTTCTCTTGTTTCTTGGGAGAAGAGACCAACACCCAGCACACTATTGCTTCCTTTCAGATACTTGTAGCGAGTGATAAGGTTCCCCTTGAGCCTCCTTTTGTCCAGGCTAAACAACCGCANAAGATGATTTTTGTAATATCCAATCTAAACCTCCACTAGAACAACTTGAGGCCATTTTCTCTTGTTTCTTGGGAGAAGAGACCAACACCCAGCACACTATTGCTTCCTTTCAGATACTTGTAGCGAGTGATAAGGTTCCCCTTGAGCCTCCTTTTGTCCAGGCTAAACAACCGCAGCTCCCTCAGCCACTCCTCACAGCATGTGTGCTCCAGACCTTTCTCCAGCTCTGTTGCCCTTCTCTGGACACCCTCCAGTACCTCAGTGTCCTTCTTGCAGTGAGGGGCCCAAAACTGAACAGAGAACTCAAGGTGTGGCCTCAGCAGTGCCAGGTACAGGGGCATGATTGCTGCTTTCATCCTGTTGGGCACACTGTTCCTGAGCTTTGTGCTGCCCCAATTTCACTGTCAGGAATAAACTGCTATGTCTGAATATGCCCTTTTGAGCTTCTGTGCACTAAACCTAAAAAACCCTGAGCCTGGGAAACTCTCCCTGCTTTTATTTTTTAGGCAAGTCTGGTAAATAAATCAACTTGTGTGGTGCTATCCTGAATCCCCTCACCTGCAATGGAAGACATTTCTTCCAAGAAGGATTACTCTGCCAGTTCTAGGAATTGATACCTTGCAATGAAATTAACAATAAATAAACAAGAACAGGCTACTCCACACTCCACCAGAAATAGCAGGCTGCCTGCTACAGGCTCCAATTGAAATTCTGTCTGTTTGCAATAGCACCCTTAGCAACCAAAAAATCACACAAGACAATTCATGTAGGTGATGTGTATCCAAGCAGCCAACATTTCAAATGCAAGCTTTTCTTGTGGGCCTGAAAAGCTAATTTTTCTACAAAAATCTTGAATTTATTTAAAAGTCTTATCCAAGATATCTTTCTCACTCACAGATTTAGCATATCAATGTTCCTGGGAAGTCATAATCATTGCTTTCATTCTATAGATTTCCTTGCCCTCTAACAACTTAGATTGTGTGTTGTCTCAACCATTCCCTTCAAGTCAGCTCTGACAGCTGAGTCAGACCAGAAGAATGGTTGAATTAAAAAGCCTGACAATCCTCTACCCCTTATTCAGCCAATAACCTCATTTGTTCATTGATTGGAAATTAAAGATGATAGAAGTGCTTTTATTATTTTTGTTGGTGATGATCTACAACTCTGCTATTTTGTGCAAACCTCTCTATTACTCACTTAGGGTCAAATTACTGCGGAGACAGAACAGGAAAGCCCATAATAAAATACAGTAAAAATGTCAGAGAGGAATCAGTTTCAGCTAGGTAGGTGTATCCTACTGGTGTTCCCAGTCCAGCTGAAGGTTCATGCCTTAAAGCCCCAGTGCTGACTGCCCCTTTCTGCAGTGACACGCCAGAGGGGTGTTTGCAAGATGTTACTTCTCTAGCAGTGGGAATGTAGCAGCTGCTTCCCTGGCTGCAGAGAAGCACTGTAGTGCCTGGGGAGAAAATGGATGTCAGCCCCTTACTCTGCTAAAGCTGGAGCTAAGGCTTGTGTTAGCCTCATTGTGTGTTCTGCTGATAGCTGAAATGTTCTCAGTGGTTCAAAATTCATATTTTTGCTCTTCTAATTATCCCTTAGCTTAGCTTCTGATATTGGAAAATTATCCTCTAATTCTCTTCATTTAATCAGATGGTTTATATTTTTAAAAATTCTTAATTATACTCATTTTCATATCCCCACTTAAACATAGTTAGCATTTGCTGACCTCTATCCCATGTTAAAAGAGTGATGAATTGACTGCAGTCACTCCAGCTGTTCACTAAATATTTTCCACATCTCTAGAGTGGATAATTATTCAATATGGGATTTAAACTTCAGTATCTGAAATATTCCTTTTTTTAAAATGTTCTTCGCGCTTATCCATCCAGGATTTTGACATCTAAAACATTGTAATTGCAAGATCTGAGACGCTTCTAAATAAAAAATCATTTCACAAACACTTATTTTCTGAAGGTGGGACATGGAGCAGGCTGTGTTCATAGAGGCTGCTCTACAAATTGTGTATGACTCCTAAACTATATCTCAGAACACCTCTCTTCACCTCATGTCTTCTCCTCTTGTAAAAGATGAGGAGCTAAAATGCCTTGATGCAACCTTCAGGGGAGTATATCTTTGAATATATAAAAGGTTTTGTTTCCACTTGCTCTGAATGGTTATAGCAACATTCTGACCTTTGGTAATGCCCATTACCCCTGAACCATATCCAAACTGTTGATGTTTTTTTATCAGTCCTCTCTGAGAAGCCCTGTCCTTAACTTATGGAGTACATTAATTTCATGAAGTGTAGGACTCAATTCAGGACTTTAAAACATCCAAAGAAATTATTGACAAGTTGGCTTAAAAAAGACCTGAAGGGCAAGAAGATCTAGTATTACACATAGCTAATTATTTTTCCAAGCAAAAAGCTTCTCATTTTCCCCAGTATTAATTTTTAACCCAAACAGAGTTAAAAACATGTATTTGTGGCTTCAAAACCAAAATCTATTTGAGTTATTTGAGTTAACATAGCTTTTCTTTATATTCTTTTTGGATAGTCATGCCATTATTGATAGATCTAGAATGTTTATATTAAGGGAAAAAAATCAACGACTAAGAAGAGAAAAAAAACCTTGTATTAATCACTAGGTCACTCTCAGACAGACAAATACTTTCTTACCTTCTAGGAGGAAAACAGTAGTATATGAAAAAAACCTGCAGAAACACTGAGGGCATTTCTTTGGAGCGCCGAATAAAAGTTAACTGGCAAAATGAAAAGACAAATTGCTCACAGGCACCCCAACTGTATTAATTGGCTAAGGGCCCAGAGGAGCTCCTCAGACACTGTGTGCTCAGTACTCTTTCCTGTGGTAACCAGCATGTGAGTATGGCAGAGGGAAAGAAACTCCATTTTTTGACAAAAGACCAGGTGCTGACAGGAACAACTTCCAGTTGTAGGATAGTAACAAAAGGGCAGCCATAGGGTGGAGGCAAAACTGGCCAGAAAGCTGTGCTAGGAAATTAGTTATCAATGGTCAACCATCAAATTAAAAGGACGTATTGAGAGACATTTCCCAGGAGTCTGTCCCGTGCCTGGCTCTATTCAATATTTTCATTATTAACTTGGATGGTCGAATAGAGATCATACTTTGTATATTTACATCTGACTCTAACCCGGTAGGAGCTGGAAGTGATTTGGAGGACAGGAATCAGACTCTGAATAAGCTTTGAGAAACTGGAATTGTCTGAAAAAAATAGATGAAAAGTTCCACATTCATTTTTGTGTTTTAGCTGCTTAAATACAGAGTGGGAAATGATTGACTACTTAAGAGCTTTGCAAGATCTGGAGTTGTCACAAGCTGAATGTGAGCCAAAGACATCAAGTGGCAGCAAAAAAAAAAATCCCAGCATGCTGGAATGTGTAAAGAGGAGGGTCATCTGTAAGACATACAGAGTAATCCTTCTCTTTACCTGAGGCTGATAAAGCCTCAGATAAAGCATTGAGTCTAGTTATAGGGACTGATTTGCACTGAAGTTGGAAAGAGTCTATATGAAACGTGCCCTAATCAGGACATAGCAAAAGAGTAGTTGGAGGAAATGCAATGGCCAGAAAAAGAAGACCGAGGGAACTGAGCAACAGTTTTCAAAAATGTAAAGATGAGGGCAATAAGGAGGGCAAGAGATGATTGCCACTCTCTCTTCAATATATTTGGAGTATACATCTTAAAGGAACTCTTTCTAGACCGCTTGTCCTGGTAGTTACTATGGCTCACAAATAGCAAGAGGTTCTAAAAACTCACTGATACATTTTGTACAAAAAATTCTGTGCTCCTTATTTCAGGAAAACACATTAACTAGAAAAGTAGATGTCATTTGTAAGACATTGATAACAACATCTAGTTATTTCATTTTAGACTTGCTTACTGTGTTCTTTCTCACAGACATCTACCACATTAACCTCTTTCATCACATTACATTTATGCTTGCATGCCACAAACTCTCCTTCCTCCTCCAATCCCTGAAAGCCCCATTAATAGATTAACAATTTTCTGTCTGTTTTCTATTGCTGTGGACCCAGGCATCATCTCAAATTACTTCAGTGGCTCGTATCCTCATCAGCCACAAAACATCATTTCCTTCACCATAAGGGATGAGAAAGAAGTCATCTCCCTTTTCTCTAACCCAGTTTATTCAATTGAACTCACCACAACATAGTCTTCTCCTGAACACCTCACTACATCACTGGGTTTGAATGCTTTTATATTCCTTTGGCATGACAGGTGACAGAATTTTCTCCTCCAGCACACCTGCAGGACCCAGAGCACATTAATCATTCACAGTACAGTCCTGCCATCCCGCTGAGTAATTCCTTAAGGCCAGAAATTGCAGTTCAATCCCCTGTACAAGCACCTAAGCTTCTGGTACATGGTCTTTCTCCCAATTTTACTTCATGAGCACTTCGGTTAACAACTCACATATGGCGGGATATAACGGGGTGGAAATAAGTAATATTCATGTTCCACTGGAACTATGTTTCTGTTTGAGATGGTGTGAGAGATGCACAGAGCAATAAAAATTAAATTCCTGCCATAGGTTACCATTTCCCCAGTTCTCATGGCACAAGAGAGATGGGCCTTCTTCCTTAGGCCTCTCATAAAAACCTGTCATTGCCAGTAGACTGCCAGCATTCACAGTGAAGCACATGGGCAGAGTTCATGATTCAGCCTCCCCCCTCAGCTCCACGAACATCAGTACACAGCAGCCATGAGGAAGAAAGGCTTGAGGACCATACGTGAACTTCAGCAGACATTTACTAAGTCAAACTATGTCTCAGCACTCCATCTCCTCTAGTTTCCTAAGCATGCCTTGGGCTTCTCTCTGTCTCTGAAGAGGTCTTCACAGGGCCTGAACATAATTTTTTTATGAGGTATTCAAAGACTGCTACTGATTTACTGCCTGGTTATAAATGTCTTTATTGGACTTTTTCTCCTGGTCTGCCACTCAAGTGTTCTGCAGGAACACCCATACTTGAATTAATGCAATTTAAATAACACTAGTTCTTGAAAAAGTCAGTAAAACACTGCAAGAATATCCACTGAAAGATGTAGTTAATTAGCTTTCCCTAGAGACTGGGTGCAGTACGAGTGAAAGGTTGGTAACTGACCCAGCCTGTGCACAGGTGTTTCTTAAGGCTCCAGTGGTGGCCCCTTGAGGTGGTGGGGCCAATGCTAGCCCAGCTCGCTTCTGCTTGACCTTTGGACCTGGCATCTGGCAACCCCAGGCAGAAATCTGAGTACCAAGTGGCTTGTACAAGTTCTTTTCATGCACATTAGTGAGGACAGCTGGATGTGCTGTACAGCCTCCACCTGCGCTGCTGTGTAGCCTCCAGCCACCGATCATCCTCATAGTAAAAATTCTGGGTAGAAGAGATGGTTAAAAACACCACCTTTTGTGGGTCCACAGGTCTTTTCTTAAAGCTCTCCAATATTTCTTGTCAGATAACACTGGACCAGGCTGAATTCAGCCTCCTAACAATACATCTCACCTCCTCTGGATACAGGGGTATTTTCACATCAGCATTGCCAAGGGTACCTGACTGGGTACAGCTCCATCAGGACTGCAAAACATTTACTGTGAAGGTACAGAAATAAAATTTTTAATTTAGGCCACTGTAAAATGAGACTGAAATGTTTTATAAGAAAGCTACATTTTTTTAACTTTAATTTTTATGGAAAACACTAAATTTAGTGTTCTATGAATACAATTCTGCCTTCAAAACCTGTACATTATCTGAGTTTAGTGATAAATACAAAAACCTCGTAAAAAATGAAGCATTGTTTTGCATTGGTTAAGATGTCATCCATTTTGTGAAAGTTCAAAATTCAGCTTTATTCTACATTTCTGTACCTTCATATTTATACTTCAGACAGTAGTACATCACTAAACAGACCATTTTTCACTTTATACTTTTAAAAAGGATTGTTCACAACATTTTAACATGGCTGTATAACTGTATAACAAACATTTTTTGTAGGAAGTTCATCTCACTAGTTCAAATGGAGTGGCATTGTCTGTGAGGTCTCATTTCAAAATTATTGCACTTTTATCCTTTTTGTCATGCCACAAGTTGTGAAGTCCAAAATATTTACCTTTCTGATTGTCAGTCTTTCCTTCATAGAGATGTCTGAGTGAAGACAAAATAGACAACTTGCTTTGTTGAATCAATAGAGGCATATTATCACAGCAAGATTATAATTCAGGTGTACAATACCTGCATTTTGCAGCACACAAAACTGGAACTGCCATGTGCTGTGTGTCACAGCAGGTAACTAATATCAACAAAGTACCACAGTCTATGCTCAAATACTGTTGTATGGCTCTAACTTCAATCCACAAAAGCAAGGCAATTCAAAGTTAAGGCTTAAACGCTATCCATAATCCCCTCTCTTCAGGAATTACATTATGAATGCATCTGAAATCTCATCTCAGGTCTTTGCAGCTCCATATTGCCACAGAAATGGTGAGAGAAAGCAAACTCACTGTTATACTTTTATGCAGATTCCTATCAATTGCTTTATATCTGGTATAGATACCATCCACTGACATTTGTATTTACTTGAGACCGAAACCTGAGGCTTTGGAGACAGGCTGTGATCATTGCATAAAGGTGTTTGGGATGAATGAGTTTAGATAACTAAGTATTTCTCTTTGCTTTTTGGGGCATATTGGAGTTTTGGGTTTGTATGACCAGGTTTTCGTAGCAGGGGGGCTGTAGGGATGGCTGCTATGAGAAGCTGCCAGAAGCTTCCTTCACATCCAGCAGAGCCAGTGCCAGCCAGCTCTACAAAGGATGTGCTGCGGATCAAGGCTGAGCCCATCAGAGATGGTGGTAACCACCTCTGTGATAACGTATTTAAGAAGAAGAATAAAAGGTTGTTGCACAGTTGTAATTGTGCTCAGAGAAGAGCAGAGTGAGACTATGTGAGAAGAACAGCCCTGCAGACACCAAGGTCAGTGGAGAAGGAGGGGCAGGACATGCTCCAGGTGCCGGAGCTGAGATTCCCCTGCAGCCTGTGGTGCAGCCCATGGTGAGACAGCTGTGTCCCTACAGCCCATGGAACACCACGGGCATGCAGAGATCCACCTGCAGCCCATGGAGAAGCCCCATGCCGGAGATGGATGCCTGAGAGGTGGCTGTGACTCCATGGGAGGCCCAGGCAGGAGCAGGCTCCTGGCAGGGACCTGCACACCTGTGGAGAGAGGAGCCCACGCTGGAGCAGGTTTCCTGGCAGGACTTGTGACACTGTGGGGGAACCGTGCTGGAGCAGGCCATGTCCGAAGGACTGCACCCTGTGGAAAGGTGACCCACACTGCATCAGTTTGTGAAGAGCCACTGCCTGTGGGATGTATTCACGTTGGAGAAGTTCATGGAGACCTGTCTCCCGTGGAAGGGACTACACGCTGGAGCAGTGGAAGCTCTCCTCTCCCTGAGCAACAGCAGGCACAACTTGAGATGAACTGGCAATAACCCTCTCTTCCCTGTCTCCCTACACTGCTGAGGGGGAGGAACTAGAGCTGGCAGGGGGGAAGGTTGGGGAAAGGTGTTTTTAAGATTTATGTCACTTCTCTTTGTCTGCTCTGATTTTGTTAGTAATAAATCCAATACATATCCCCAGTCTGAGTCTGTTTTGCCCGTGTATCAGTATTTGGTGAGTGATCTCTCATAGCCCTTATCCTTCATTGTATTTTCTCTCCCCCATCCAATCGTAGAGGGGAGGGATAGAGCAGCTTTAGTGGGTGCCTGGCATCCAGCCAGGGTCAACCCGATACATAGAGGTAGGAAAACTCCTATTTTGTGAACTTCTTGTGGCAACAGGACCAGACAGTCTTGTGTTGATTTCTGCATCTTTTTGAGCTGCCATTATCAGAAGACAGGAAAAAGAGGGAATATAAATCCATGTTGAAACCAAAATAAAATGGCATCAGTGGTTTTCAGTATCAAGAACCTTTCTCTTGATGGCCTGTGATTTTAGGCAGACAAGAATACAGTGTAGGAAAAAAATAGTCTGTTTCCAGCTGAAGATACAGAAGGAAGTATAACTAATGTCATCATACCTGAGCTAAGAAATGTTTCTACAATGAAAATCAGATTTCAGGCTTGGAAACAAAGGTTGTTTGTGAAAACTGATAAACCCATCATGACTATGTGTTAGTCCTATGACTAATACTTTTTGCCCCGATGGATGCATCTGCTACCAGGGCCTTACATTTCCCACTGCTCAAAATCTGATTTCAGGAAATCAAATTCTGCTCCAGGCTGCCCCACTTCTCAGGAATCTTAATTGTTTGCAGCTTTCTTTGTAGTATTGTCTGGACTAGGGTTTTGACTAGGACTAGCTTATCCACAGATTTTGGAGTTAGCAAAAAGGAGAAGGCTCTGTGCTTTTCATGGGGTGTAGCTGTGCCACGGAAACATGGGATGGGAGCACCCTGGGAACTGCATCCTCCTCCCCAGAGACATCTTCCCCCAGAGGCATTTTTCTACATGCACTATTTCATTACTTTT
>VYZT01032963.1:13036-39325 GCA_013400735.1 Pomatostomus ruficeps | reverse complement strand
TTTTTTTTTTTTTTTGTGCAGGTTTCAATGATATCAAAGCTCTGATTAACTAGTGGCAGAATGTGAACCAGTATAGGTAATCTGTAGCTGCAGGATGTGCTATATTGAAGAAGTTCATAACCACCAATATAACAATCTCAAGCAGTAAGATGCCTTCAATTTTTCACACAAAAGAGACCTGACACTACAGTTTCACAGCTCCTCATGAGCTGCTTCTTCTTCAAGCAGCCTAGCTGTCACTGGAAAAAACAAAGCCCTGATGGGAGCTGGAAGACAAGATATTACTGCAGAACAAATAAAAACAGAGCTAGAACTCTCTACTGCAGAGGTATTCATCCTTTTTATTGACTCGAAGAACAAGCCTATTCTTCTAACCCAAGCAGATTAGTAAAGAGCACATTCAGCTTTCAGAGACCTTCAATATGTCAGCAAGACTTGTGATATAGAATAATGCAGGTAAAAAGAAATATGTGGAAATTTTAGTAAAAACAGATACTGAAGTATTGTAGATGCTTACTTTCTCTCTGCTGTGAGGAAGATCAGAGAAGAGTCTTTTGTGTCAGTTTTATTTTGAACCTATTTTATTGCCAAATATGGGGAAAGATTAGTTCACTGCTAATTGTGCCATTGGTTTTGTGATTCTGTGAAAACCTCCTAAAAGTCTGCATGCAAAACCAATGAGGTAGAACATGTTTGACAAGCTTAGCTCCAACTTGACCAATGTAGCAGGAAAAGACTTTAAAATCGTTGCCTCTCTTTTATAACAATAGTACATACAAGTGTTTACAAAAGGATTAAAAGCTGCTTTAGCAAATTATATTAAAGATTCCTGTATCAGACAAGTTTTATCCAAAAACCTGTTGGAGCACAATGCAGCTGATCAGATGCAAACAGAAGCAAGTTATGCTACCGACTTTATTTTACCTGCTTTAAAAGGATGCTCGATGTATCTGCAAAATACGCACCATGTGTACAATAAGCCATACCTATTGACAGCCTGCCCAATTACAACAACAGCAAAAAAAGCTCCACAAGAAACGACCCCTAGCACCTGGTAATTAAAATTGCTAATCACCAGCAATTATCTGGCACAGCTTTATAGCCAGGCAAAACAGTTTGACCCTTTGCCCATGGAAAGAAGAATGTTTGCTGTCTATTGATAAGTGCTTAGACAAAGCTGTGTTCGGCTCACATCCATTAAGTAGCGACTAATAAGAAGTCAACAAAAGAGCTCTGACATCTGTAGTGGGCACTTCTAGCAGGCCAGGTTTGGGAGCACAGGTGTCCAGTGGGCTCCTGCCAAGGACCAGTGTACAGGACATGGGGACTTTTTCTTGAAAAGAAAACTTGAGCTGCCAATGTTTCCCGATTGGCTCCTCCACAACCAAAGAGTAAATGCAGTATGTTTCCAGGACAAAGATTAAAATAATTACTCTTGTCAGGAGTGGTGGCTTGTTTTCAAACTGTCTGCATGCATTCGAACACAAAGATGTAAGGAGTCCAGTAGCCTCAGTAATTTAGGTAAAGATTGTTATTTGGTCTATTTCTGTTCTTATTAAGTATTGAGTTAAATATATATATAAATGTCTCTCTAGTGTGCTCTTTAAGTCTGATAAAGAGTTTGAGATAATAAGGTTTCCCTTTTTTCCATATGATACTATTATGCTCAAAGCTATAAAATACCCTTCCATTGTTATAGCTCCAGGAAGATGCTGCTAGAGATTATTTGAACTACAATAAACAGCTCCATTAAAGCTTCTGATCTCACCAATGATCCTTATAAGGTCCTAGATAAAAAGATCAGGTTTGGTTTTAGTTGGGTTTTTTGTGTTTGAGAAAGAGAGAAAGAAAGAGAGAGAGAGAAATTCTGGCAAAAATATTGCAAGCTTCTAATAATGAAATGACCTACAAAACCTGAAGGACAAAGCATCCCTTAATCACTTAGGAATGCAAATTGCTCCAAGAACAGGCATCAATAGAGATTACAAAGGCAGGAGCTGCTGAAATCCAGAACCAAACCTCTGTAGCCTCATCCCTTCATGGGGCTTTGGGGGATCTTGGCAAGTTGGAGTTTCAGTGCAAAAGGAAATTTACAGACACAAGCAATTTGGGGGCATTCTGACTTGCACATGCCATGCCTTTTCCTGCATAAGATGTCAGAGCCTCTCCAAGTAAACCTTTGTATTGTGACATGCAAAATTTAAACTGTTTTATAAATGTGAAGCAACACTGCTGGCATGATACTTGGTGGTATCTCCTAATCCAAAATAATTAATGAAGTAATTCAAAGTGTTTTTTCTCCCTTCCAAATTCTTTATTAAGCCCACCTCTCAAGCTGCTTCAAGGCACTAGGTTTGAAAATAACGTAATTTTCTCATTACCATGATGTGAATAACGCAGCCACAACTTGCATCTCTGCACTTATTTGCTTTGGCAAACTCTTATTCCATTCTGGCTGGATACCTCTTGTCTGCAGAGGGCATCTTGCAGAACCTGGTGTAGCTCCTCTTTAACCCATACACAAAAGTTGCTTTGCTCAAGAAAAAGCAATGTTACAATGGGCACATACATCTCATTCCAACACAGCCTTAAAATGCAGGTAGAGTTTACATCCCAGCCTAGGAGCGTGGAAACACTTTTTAGGTCTCCAATTCAACTGTAGCCCAGGAGTTCTCAAAGAGTCTGTACTCTTTACCAAAGCCAGCTGAAATAATTTAAATAAAATTTCAGATAAAATCCTAAATAAATAAAAACCTACCAGCCTACTTCTGTATTCCACAGTTTTCTGCCTTTGTAGAAAACAAAATTTTCTGCTTTAATTTTGGCACATGCATTAATTATTCTCCATTAGATTCTAATTCTTGATCATTCATATCACCATGAGATTGCTGTCTACTGCAGTTTGTAAGCTCCTGCCAGTGTGAAAGAACAGGAGTTCTCTTTGACAAATTTTTGGTGAAGTCAGAAACGAATGAAGTCACTGGAGATACACCTACTTACAAGCTTGTGTTGTAAAGTGCAAAGCAAGATGAAATGATAGATCATAAATTCTGGCATTGCTTGACATTCAGATTCTTCTGCCTGCAAGTCTAATTCAGTAATGATCCACAGCAGAAGAGCATGCTACCAGATTTGTGTGCTCTATCTATCACAGAGTGAATTACACTGAATGACTTTTCTGTGGGTAAGCTGAGGTAATGAAAAATATGAGGGAGAAGAGAAGGGGTGGATTTTCTGACACTGTTTGGCATTTGGAGTTAATGAAATACTAGTGGATTTCAGAATGTTCTATTCATATTGGGACATCATGGTCACCCAGGTTATGAAAACATATTTTTCCACCAACATTTATGGTGTAAAGTGATTTTTAATACCATGGTCCAAACCACAATCTAATGGAATGGCCAGTGGGGATAAGACATTCAGTTGTTTTTTGTTCTGTTTTTGAGAGGCTGAGTCTTTAGGGATGGTAGTAGCACAGGCAAAGGAATACAGGAAACAGCAAATTCATCCTATCTTTAAAAACAGAGGGCTCAAAACAAACTAGACAATGGAGGTGGGGAGCTAATATGCAGCTTGTGTTACCAATCATTCAATTTCCGTTTCATGTACAAAGTGTGCTTAACACAGAATCGATGCACAAAGTTCACCAAATCACTGCTTCACAATGGTTTTCTCCTTTCTCTGTGTGTAATTCCAAAACTAAACCAACTTGTCCATTTCTCCTTCAGGTGAAAGCCTGGCTGGGCCCCTTAGGTCAATGAACTCATTCTGGGCTTCCTTGGAAGAGAACTCCAGAGTCAAGAGTCTTGCACTGAAAGTGTCTTGCTAGAAACTGCTAAACAATTAAATCTGGGGAATCCCTCTTCAAGTGCCTATTGACCTCTTCTGTCCTGGGGAAGAAGAAGAAATGAAGGAGGTAGATTTCAAACCATTTAACTGCTACACTCCACACAGCAGCACTGTTGAGCTGTGCTAGTGCAGACACAGCCCTGGGAAGTGCTTTGTCCCAGGATGGCCCAACTCAGCTGGCATGCCTTCTGATGGTTTCCCTGTCAGCCCCAAGGATACACGCAGCAAGAGGAAATACTCCACTCCAGAAGTCGCTAAGGCAATGTCTATCTCACCACATCTCACTCAAGATGCACATAGGGTAATAAACACTCCTGTACTGCCAGTGCTTTGTGGAAAAACAGGAAAACACTTACCAAGAAATCAAATCTCTCTTCCCTCAGGATACACATGTTCCTGCAGGTTCCTTCTTCAGCACCAGCTCTGTCTTGCTCAGATTGAAACTTAGTGAATTTGCTCATACCTTCGCCTAAAGCTCAGGCAGGCTTTTGATGGGCAACGATAATGTTCCCTCTGGACTGGACAAACAACTGCAAAGCAGGACAATGTTGCCATGGTGGTCCAAACGGTTTCAACATCTCCCCTACCAGAAGCAGGACACGTGGAATCAAAAATAAAGAGAAAGGTGAAAAAACAGAGCCTATACATCTTATACCTGGGATGATGATTTGCCCTGCTACATCTTGGTTTCCTCATTGATTGTCAAATATTAGATCTCTGGCATTTTTCTCTGGCTACTGCCCTGGAAGCACCCTACACTTCCCATGGCACAATTATAGAATTTTCTTAAAAACATGTATCTTTTTCTTTCTCACATACATTTTAGTGACAAGAAGCCATGGGTTCGTTACCAGCTCAGTTACCTCCTGCTTTAGTTGCCTATGGTTGCTGAACGCATGTTGTGCAATTCTTTCTACTTAACGTGCTCCAGAACCTTCCCTTGACTCATTCCCTCGTCTTCTTGACTTGTTTTACAAGAGTTATTTGAAGAGACAGAGAGAGAGTGATTGAAAAGCCCCCTTGTTACCTAGTGCTCCTTAGTGCACAGTGTGGCTCCCACCAGACTGAAGCAGATATGGTTGATCCATTCATGGGGTAGGAGCTGGACACCAACGTGATTTGGGGGCCCCAGCTAAACAGTAAGAGTGCATCAACATTGAAAGCCTCTGCAATGCTGGTATTATGTGGGTCTAGGCTTGGCCAGGCATCTGACACAGCTTCTGCAATTCAGAGTCCCATGCCAGCTGAAGCAGCGATTTGGGACAGAAGGGGGACCTGAGCTCTAACAGTCTCTCTACCTTCCCATACTTGGAAATTTCTCCACAGCATAAAAAGGTGGCTGAGCCAGTCAGGCCACAAGGACAAGGCTTCTGTGGAGGACAGCAGCCTCCATGGTTGCCACCTCTCAAGAAGACCATCTCTATGAAGAAGGGTTTGTTGGACACATCAGGATGAGACAGAGTACACAGGGACTTCATATCTTTCCGTGCCTGTTCGCCGAAGTCTTCCAGTTCACAGGATTTCAAATCCCTCTGACTTCTTCCTAGTCCATGAGGAAATGGAATGACACCCTAAAAGAATATGAAGGTTAACCAGAGATGGTTAAAAGTGTAGATGTTGGACCAACCTGTCTCTCCAGCTCTCTAAATCTGAAGGGAAACCAAACTAGACTTTTCAGACCAATTGAACAAATATGCAAATACACCAGTGTGCTAGGCTCAGCTGCAACCTTTTCCCAGTACCCTGTTAGGAGGTGGAAAAGGGCTCTGTGGCGGTGGCCCAGCCCGCCTTCACCATGAAGATTAACGAGAATATTAATTGAATTGATTTTCCCCCTCAGGGTAGTGATCCTGAGGGCGAGGGTGAAGGTGAGGCTGGGGAATTTCCCGTCGTTTGAGCCATCAGTCAAAATCTCCAGCTCCTCCCTCATCCCCTCAGAAATGTTAAATATTCATTAAGTTCTAGAAGGTTCTGTGGTCTTTGTACCCCTATTGGTCAGTTTAAATATATTCCTCCCTCTGTTAGTGTTCATTGGATGACAGTAATTATGTAATGTCTCCCCACTGGTTCGTTTGTTGGTCCTCCCCTTGCACCGTCCCCGTAGGCTTCCCTTAAAACCTCTGTGCAACCATCCCTGTCTGCTCTTGGTAGCCTGATACTCTGCTGCTGGATTATCCTGTCCCTCGGGGCAGGGGAAAAAAAGACTGTGATTGCTGCTACTAAGAGTCCTTCCCGCTCCTTTGTTCCTGCGCTGCTACGTTACATCGACCTGCAGCTGGCTCACTCAGCCCTGAGGCTGGCAGCGTGAGGGCTTTGGGCAGACCAGAGGCTGCGCTGAAAGCAGCACAGCCGGTCCAGCAAAGCCAAGCGCGAACGTCGCTCCTAGGCCACCGGGCAGCCTTGTGGTCAGCAGCAACAGGCTCCACTAAACAAATCTAGCATCTTATTTCTTTTCAATGCAAACTAAATCCCTGGCCACAGAAACTGACTTTTAAGCTGAATACACTCTGTTTCAAAGCTTTAGGACAGGGAGACCCTTTGTCAGTGGATGATCATGCAAAATATATTTCTTTAGAGGGCTTAAATAGAACGTTGTTATTGAGACATGGAGACTTTGCTGAGGAGTGTTGTGAAGGAAACGGCTCCAGTAAACAGTGAAAAAGACTGCAGGATGTGCTAAAAAAAAAATTACAAGTGTTGAAATAAGTTAAAAATAAAAATAAATTAAAAATAGGATGTGGAATGGGAAAGACAGCCAAGAAAAAATGTTAATAAAAGGTATTGGATGAAAGCCCAGAATAGAAGTACAACAAATACAAACAACAAGCAAATGTACACATAACAGGGTGAAAATTAGAGTCTGTCTTCCCCTTGCATGCAGAACTGAACAAATAGAGCTACAGGCAATTCTAAAGAATGACAGCTCTGAAGCATCCAAAGTATAAACATTTCTGTCAGGTCAGCAGCCAGAGAGAGAGAGCCTGAAGTGCACCTGTGAAGTACCCAGAAGGGAAGTGATGTACAAAATGGCAACACAATTCACATACTTCATGAGCCTCTTTTGAGGATCTCAACGCGGTGGTGCAATGAAAGTCTCAGAACTAGTTGTCTATCTCATTGGTTATTACAATGCCCACTCCCTAAAAAGTTTTGTAAAGCATAAAAGGGCCTTTACCCAAGATCAGCAAAAGAGTATGAAAACAAGTTTCAGATGTTCTTTTTATCTCATGGATACAAATAAGTAGTTACTAGTTACACAATGAAATCTCTATTCCTCTGTCCACGGAATATTTGTACTACTTCAGATTTACTTGAAAATTTCAAACAATAAACATTGAATATTATTGTTTATGTTTACCCTAAATGACATCTTTAACAAATTCATATCCAATAGTCAGAGTTTGAATTGTGAGTTTTAGTTTGAGCTGGGTCATAATGTTACAGCTGTTTGCTGGCTTGATGAGCACCACTTCTACAACTGGGAGATTTAACAAGCTTCTGAAGATAGGCTGTATTTATATAGGATTGAAAGATTTACATAATTGCAATCCTTTTTTTCTGAGCCTGAACATGGCTTTTGCTAGTCAAGAGATGTGTTTAAGAATAAGAAGATGATGTAGTCAAAGGCAAAATGTTAGTTTTAAAATCAGTTTTCTTAAGCAGAAATATATATATATATATATATATAATTTTATCCTTTTACTACTTCCTGTCAGAGTTCAGTCTGGGATTTGGAAAGCTGATTCCCTGACAGCACCAACAATGTTTCTCTCTCTTTATAAGAAGTTCTACTTTCAGGGCAAATACATAACAAAAAGAATTAAGGTTTCTTATCCTCAAGTATTAAGATAGGCATGCTTAGGATTCTTTAAAAAGCAATCTCATTATGTACTTTAAGACAATTTTAAGAAAGTACACACACATACAGAGATAAATGCTCAAATGTAATTGGAGATGGAATAACTTCAAGTGAAGACAGGTTCTTTTTTCACAGTATATAATACATACATATAAAATAAAATAAATATTGCTAAAGGAAAAAGCTAAATAGGTAGGTCAATTCCTACATCAAAAATTGAATTAAAATATTGTAGCAGAGAAGGAAATATTGAGCAGGATGCGGGAATATTTTGCAAGAGTTTCCTTTTACCTTAAATAAAATTTTTTAAAATGGTAAGTGACACTGTTAAAAAATTTTCTGATTCCCAACTTCCTTCACATGTCTCAGATGAGACAGGCAAAATCTGAGATACTTAAGATGAATCACCACTTCTAAAAGACCAGGCCCATGACAGGAAAAAGTAGTGAAGTTCATGCTATCTTGTTCTAATCCACATGCACTCTCATGGGGCAACAAAACCCCGTCCTTATTCTCAAATCATGTTTCATGACAAACTTTGATGACCGCTCAAAACCATGGAAGTGGTGAAGATTTGTATAAAAAAGTTAAAAGACCACTAAAGCCTTTTCTAACTTCGCTCACAGGGAAGTCTTGCCTCTCTTTACAAGTACTCAGGGACTGGCAGAATGCAAGCAAAGAAAATTGAATCCCAAGTCACAGAAACTTGGCAGAATTATGGACAGAAGATAACAACAGAATATAATGGAAAGAATTAGGCAATCATTAGAGGTAATGTAGACATCTCAACATCATTAAGTGAAATCTGCTCCAAAAGTTGAGCCAGTCCCCTTTCCTAACCACCACTTTCCTTTTGTGTGAAGTTTGTGTGAAAAGTAAAGGGTTTGGATGTGTTTTTAGTCCTATCAAATCCTAAATTCCCTTTCTTTCCAATCAAGACAAACAGGAGCCCCAAATCCTCCTAACTCGGTATTAAACCAATGACCAACTGGTCTTTCCTTGCAGGATCAAAGCAAACAAAATCACAAATATCCTTTCTGTTCCTCAAGCTGCACAGACAGAACCTCCTGCTCCCCTTTCTTCTGACTGCAAGAGGAGAAGCTCCAAGCATCTTTTCCAAGGATTTGTTGAAAGGAAAGTTCTTCTCAGTAGATCTTTCATCCTCCTTCAAGAAGCAAAACAAACCCTGGTGTTGGTGGCTACAGGAATGTTCCTGTTAAAGAAAATTTCGTACTGACCTGATAACAATTTTGGGAGGAGTGGACTCTGTGTTTTGAAAAGCCAAATGAATGTAGCGAGGCTTAGACCGTCCAACAAGCAGACTGTTGGCCTCCACTTTACACAAGGCAGCACAAGTACATTTTAAAGCAGACAGAAGTATTCAATAGGGCTACACAACGGGATGCCCAGTTTGGGTGTGCAGCGATTCTCCAAGCACAGCTGCCATTTCAAGTAGGTTGTAACAATGACATATGTGAGATACATAAATATATATATTATATATATATATAAAATGTATATATATAAATATATATGTATATTTTTATATTTATATTTATATATATATAATGTTCCTGGGGTTCAGGATCAGCAGATAAGATGGACAGTGAAGGCTCAGAGACCTTTCAAAGAATTTTTTGCTGAGAAGTGAAGTTCAGACATTACAGACTGAGAGGCTTAAAGCATTTTCCTAACAGGTCTTACAGCAGTTTGTTGAGGCAACATAATGTTTGTAATTTTGTTAATGACAGTGTAGTCAAAACTGCAATAACGGAGTGTTTGAGGAGAACTTTAAGATCCAGGATGTGGAGGTATTTTAGAACTTTACCACTCTGTTACCCACATTTGTGAATTGCTCTAATGGCAGCTTTCAGAGGACCATGTGTATCCATCCTGCTGGTGTAAACCCCTCAGCTCGCTGAGGTTTTAGCAAACAATATATGGGACCTTAAAGGAAAAACACCTCTTTTTACAAAAGGAGACCATGTGTGGGTGTCTAAAACCAAAAGGACTCTTGACAAGTATTGGGAACAGACATTAACTGCTTAAATTGTCGTACTACTGTAAGTTATTGGCCAGGTACAAAGGATGGTGTTCAGGAGAAAAGATGGTGAGGGTAAAAAGGTTGTTGACCTTTTTACCCAAAGAATTACAGAAAATTAATACTAACATAGCATATTTCACATGACTGTAAAAAATATAGGTGTGGAAGGAAAAGATTGTTGGTAAAATGTTTGGCATGACCTACTCAAGTCAAAAGCTTTTGGAAGTGGATTAAATCTATGTCATTTAGATATTAGGCACTGCTGGAAGAAAATAAAAGCAATAAAAGTCTTAACATGCTCCTCTCCAGAAACATCGTGGTTTGATTTTTCCTATAAAATGTTAGTTCAGGTTTTGCAAAGTAGGTAATTAAATGTTTACAAATACACTGCCCTTATATCTGGAGTGGCAGCAACAACGAGATTCCCTTTCAAACTGTAGTTATGAGTAAGAACAGAATGTATTCAGTTTGAACTTTCAGGAGTGATATGAAAAAAGTCATACCAATTCAGTCTGTACATCCAAGGCTCCACAATCAGAAATCTGACAAAAATATTCTGATAAGACTAACATATTTTATACAGGTTTGAACAACCCTGTATCTTAAGTTGCTCTGAATTTGAAGTATTTATAAACTATTCTTTACCACAGTCATCTCCAGAGGTATGGTTGCATGGATGTGTCAGGACACAAGTCTGTGGGCATCCTTCTCGATCCTCACCTCAAAAGGACAGCCTGTTTGCACTCACTGTGTGTGAAAGTACTTAGGCCACAGTGAATACAAATACAATTAATTTGAAATCGAATCAGACCAAATAAATGCCTCTCATTTTGTTTCATAAAAAATAGAGAACCTATCACTCTTCTCCTTTTTGAAAAGGTGAGAGGTAGTTGTTCCATCCTTTCACTCACCCAGGACGTGAATGATGTGCTAGAATTTCCTTCTTGGCAGTGAGGAAGCAAACTGACAGAAGAGCTGCAAACTGGTGTCTCTCTGTATCTAATCCAGGTCACTAGCCTCTCTCTATATTCTGATGGCTAGAACAGTATTTTAACCCACATTCCAAGGACTGTAACAGGATATTAAACAGCTGAAGAACAAAATATAATTCCAGATTCATCTGCTTAATTTACTGAATGATGAAGTACCAGGGACAGACAGTAAAAATCCTCTCTTTGCCTGATCTTCATGGAGGCAGAAGTGTGATGCCTACTGACACTTCATTCTCACAGAGTGTAATTCTTTGGGTTGGGGGTTTTAGGGCAGATTTTTTTGTTGTTGTTCTGAGCTTTTTTTCTTTTCATTCCAACAATCTGTAGCCAAGAAACAAGACCAGAAGTGGTCGCAGGAAGGAGTAGAAACCAAGTATACAGATGTGATTTGTAATGGTGCAATTTCTCTGATGAACTGTAAAAGGCCGTGAAAAGTCCTGGTCATTCTTTGCATCCTGTCTTGTTGTGCATTGGATCCTTCTAAGGACAACAGAAATGACTGTTGCTGGTTATGATTACTGCAGATGTGGTCCACCATGACCAGCACCAGGTTCACTGGTGGTGTTAATCAGTTTATAAGGCACTGATAACCCTTAGCTTCTCCAGGCAGCTCATACATCCAAGGAGCAAAGACTTCTGTCCAGATAACTATAGGAAGAATTCCTGTTTTGCTTATTTTTTTGGTCCAATATGATCTTAGGATCTCCTAACAGCTACCATCATGGGTTACATGTATTACTGTAGACTTCCCACTCACGCACTGTGACCCTACCAGAGAGTTCTGGTGGATGAATCAGGCCCTCATCATCCATGCCTGAGGAAGTCGAACCACCCTGCCCTTCCATTGACTGTATCCACTAGATGCGGCTGGCCACAAGGGCTCCTACAGGCACATATCTAAGTACAGTATCCTGTTCCAGAGCTGAGCTCCACCCAGTAAGTTTGGGAGAATACAGTAGAGATGAGAAGCAGATGAGGAGACGTTGATGGTTTCTACACCATCTGAGATGGTGGTTTCAATACGCTGGCCGGCTAACCATGTTCAGAATCTTTGCAGATATGACAGAAGAATCCGAAGAAGAGATCTGATGAGATGAACTGTAAACTTTTAGGAGAAGATTTCTGCTATAGTAAAGAGAGCCACAAGATGCTTATTTGAATATTAAGTGATAAACCAGGGTAGGAATTTTCCTAGCAGTACCAAGTGAGGTGGTATTTCCTACCATAGATGAATTACCTACCCATAGAAAGAGACAGCATGGTTCAAGAGGCCAGGTTTTCAGCAGACTATGTGCTAATCTTTGGGATCCTTGTCTTCAATGGCAAGGAAACAGCTAATCTCTTGGTACTAAGACAGGATGTGAGGTTGAGGATGGGAATGACATGCAGAAAGATACTGAGAAGTGGTTCCCATAGTGCTCTGGAGGCCTCTGGAGGAAATACAGGAGAGGTCATTAGGGAATCACAGCTAGCCACTTGCCCTAGATCCCCCTGGAAGTACGTGTGCAGCTGGGACCACTGTGGCCTCTTCAGATCACAGCCCAGAAAACTGCAGCTGGGGCCATGAACCCCCTGTGGACATTACAGAAGTTTTAAGAGACTTTGGGGTGCACACTGAACCCTGTGATCCCTCTCCTAGATAAAGAAGAACCCTACAGGGATACAACACTACAGCAGGCTCTTCTCCATGGTGCCAGGCAATAAGACAAGAGGCAACAGGAAGAAACTGATGCACAGGAAGTTCCACCTGAATATGAGGAAGAATTTTACTGTGACTGAGCAGGTGATTGAGCACTGGAGATATTCAAAAATCATCTGGGGGTTTTGTTTAAGCAGGGAGGTTGGACCAGATGACCCACTGTCCTTCCAACCTAACAAACTGTGATTTTGTGATTCTGTGATACTGTGAAGTGTAGATTGGCATTTCCCAGGTAAGACTGTTTAGACTGCTCCCCACACCATCACTCAAGACTGGATTGCGTATTCCTTGCCTTTCTGAAGATCACCATGAAACCATTCCAGTTCAAGTCAGCGGCATTGTGGGGGTCAGACCACACCAGGTGACCCCCAGGTGGGACTTTTGAGACACATTGCCATATCTGTGTACTCACGGACAAACATGCTCCCTTATGGATCAGCTCAGAAGCCAGGACCAGTAACCTGCAGTGACTGCCACTCGCAGTCTCAGACACAGGAGCTGCAGCTCACCCCGTGTCTGAGAGGCAGGCACAAAGCGGCGATACCCTCCTGATGTTCAGGATGCTGTCATGTAGCAGCAGTGCCTCGCCTCCGTGAGCTGCTCTTGGCAGACGAGAAGGGAGCAATGCACGGCGGCTGGGGGGTCGCCCACAGGAAGGTACGAGCTGGGTGTGGTGGGGCTGGTGAGCTGCTGCCAAAGTTCCCCAGGGAATTGCTGCACCTGTCATTCATACGGGGACAATGTCACACACACCTGTGTTCACAGGCAGAGCTGAGCTGGAATGAGACACCATACATGCCAAGAACAACCTGAGGAGGGCTCTGATCTGAAATTTTGGTGCAAAGAACAGCAGTGCTCTCACTAGTTTTAAGTGCTACTTAAATGAGGGTGAGAACACCTTGCAAGATGGCTCTGTGCAGAGCCAGCAGTAAGGAGACCTCTTCTGCCTTCATATCACTTTAAAGGACACAGGTTTATTCTAGCCTGGTGCATAATCCTGAGGTGTAGTCCCTTGTCTTACTCAGCAGTTGTTCACTGCCAGGCATTCCATGGTAATTTGTACATACAGCGGCAATCTCCCAAAGATTCTTTGTCACAGGTAAGTCAGGTTATTACTGTGACATGTTAATGAAACAGCTTATAAATTCCAGTTGTTTATATTTGCTACATCAAGCCATCATGCAATAATATAGAAAAGAAATGGTTTTAAGATTAAACAAGCAAAAATACAGAACATTATGATGCCTATTATTTCAGAGGGTTTTTTTGTTTCCTATATTTGCATGTTTATACAATGCTCCAGGTAAATGCTGCCCCATATATTTTTTTTAATCAATGTCATATTATCAGGGCATGCAATATAATAAACAGATCTGTTAAAGCACCAGTGATGTCTCTATTGGCAGGCTTATAAAAGAGCTCGGTGACCTTGGTTAATTAGCCATGTAATAAACCAGAACTGAAAGAGCCTATTCCCACAAACCACAGCACAGCACCCCTCCACCCCCCGCCTGCCAGAGGGGCTCTGAATGGGAAGTCAGCAGACGCTATGCAAAGTGCAGCCACTTAGCCCTAGAGCGCTTTGGAATGTATGCAAAGATTCACAAAGACATTTCCTTCCAGCCACTGATTTAAGAAACAATCTTTAAAACAAAAAGATAAGTTTTCTGAATACTTATTTTATTGGTTAGTGCTGCTTGTGTTTAGATAAATGTGTATGTTCTTGAAACCTCACAACACTTGCTTTGAAAAACAACTTTAAAAATTCTTCCATTTCAGACGTGTTTTCTATGAATTCTCTGATTTGTTTTGATGTTTATTTCAGGTATTCCTAATAGAAAAAAAAAAAACAAACTCCAGCCCCTCTAGTAATTAATAGCTATTGAATTGAATATATTGAATTCTTTGAATGGAATTTATTTTGTATCCATACAGTGCATCCCTCTTAAATTGTAAATCACATTCAGTAAATTATATGGAAAACAGTGTTACATGAATTTCTGTTACTCACTTGATTTCATTAAAAAGCACACCTAAAACTTTAGACCTGTACTATAAAAGTAAAATTGTTGGCTTTTTATCTGAGGGCAGGCACTAAAATGGATACAGATTTTTAGCAGATTCTTTGACTTTATCCTATCAGACTCTTCAGAAATAAAAGCTTTTGTAAGTACAAGCAAGAATCACTACAGTTTTAAATTTCACCCAAATGTTAGTTCTTAACAAGCATGACCACAATCAACCACACAGCCACAGAGTTAGGCTTTTCTTCTGCAAATATAAGTGCAATAGTTTTTCTGATTGCTATAGGAGCTAGCTCTTTTTGAAGTGAACGTATGTGAAGTCCATGACTGCTATCCTTTCAAGGCATGCCCCTGAGTTTTGGCACAGCAGAGAAACAAAGAAAAAAACCCAAATCCCTAATAAAAGCTAACACTGTTTTTCAGCTGTCACTTCCATACAGGATAGTGATTTTCAATTCTTAAAAAAAAACCAAAAAACAAAACACAACTAAAATCAGCATCAGCTGTTTCTTTAAATAAACTTTATTTTTCTCCAGAATGCTTTTTATTTCCCAAGTGGACTTTAAATTTATGGTGTTCCTATGCAGTGAAACTAATGAATATCACTCTAGTTTTAAATCCTATACAGCTGTTCATCCATTCAGGATTGTTTTAGCTGCAGTCATTTCTTTCAGTAGTGCAGATCATAGCCAATTAACATGAACAGAGAGTTTCACTGGGTCTGCCAAACAGTCTCCATTATTCTGGGGAAGTTTCAGAATATCAAGCACAACAACACCCTCAACAAATCTGAGATTACAGCTGGTTGATAGCAGAGTATCCAAGAGCAAACTTTTTTCCTTGATATTCTTGTTTGTTTGATCCCAGAGTGAAGTGGGAGATCTATTTTAGGCAAAACATATTTGTTAACTCAGTCTCTGTGCTTTCTAATGTGATCTAAGAGATGTCTGGAATGTATCTGAAGGCTCAGGAAGCTACATAACTGCATGGCTCAGCAGCTCATTCAACAGACAGTGTGTATGAGTGTGGGTGTGGGGGTGTGGGGGTGTGGGTGTGGGTGGGTGTGGGTGTGTTTGTTCTCATCCATAAAATTGAAATTTTTATCCACGTGCTATAAATACAAATGTTAGTCCTCATATGAGAATGTGAGCAATGCCCATGACTTCCAATAAGACTATGCATAAACAGTTCGGGATCAGACACTACAGCTGAATTTTCCAGTCAGTGTCCAGCTTCCAGGGTGACCACAGCCATATAAAAAAAACTTAACTGAACAGGGAGAGGGGTAAGTACATGCAGATAAAAGGGGCTATTATAATTTAACGTGATGTTGCAGAAAATGACAGCAAGCAGACAAAGAGGAAGAGAACAGGGAACTGTGAGTTAGTCATTCTCCTTAGATATGGATATCGTACACACTTCGGCAAGACAAACCAATGGGACCCTTCTCAGAAACAAAGCCGGGCACAGGGTTACGAGGTGGTAGAACTGGGACTCTTACAATTTAAAAATGTTATGCTGCATAAGATACAGTTTGTTGCTGGTATGGCAATCCACTGAGAAGACTCAGTAGGTACTGAAAATACAGACGTGCACTGCAATCTCCTGTGGCAGCCTCTGGTCCTACCACGTCGCACATGCCAGTGCAAGCAGACTAAGGGCTGAGGACCAGAGTGGTACATCCTCAAACTGTGATCTGGGGCATAGGGACCTGGGCTGGAGGTGTCCCAGATCAATCCAGTTGCATGAACGGGGAAATCCCAAGGGCAGCAGTCCAGAAGCCGACTCTATTCCTGTGGAGGGTCGCACTGCTGCACAAGCGTATACCCAGGAGTGCACTTTCCTGACTGCTGAAAGCGTGTGCTGCAGAAGAGAAAAGTTTGGAAATACTAGCTGCAGCTCCTCTCCGATTTCCAGCTGCTTGAGGCCTGCAGTTGCTAAGGCTGGAGGAGGATGCCCTCCTCTGGCTACATGTGCTCCCTTTCCATCAAGTGTCGGAGGCTGAAGAGAAATCACTTTGAACACTGAGGCGGAGAGCTGGAGGCAATTACTTGTGATTGATAGCACTAAATATGAAACCGCATGTACCTCATCCATGAAGCATGGAATCAGCAGCATATTGTTAGTGGGGGAGATGAATGGGGCTTGAGATAACCTTGGCAAATTAGGCATATGTTAGCATTAAGCTTTGTCAGTAAGCAGGCTATAAATTACAGACATATTGTAACTCCATAAACTCATCTAATGAATTGACAGTGGTAATTTAAGGCAGAATGGAACTGTTTAACCCTTTTAAGAATTTAGCTTTATTTCTATATTACACAACAATCCAAACTGTACTAAAAGGTTGGTATTTCACATATACTGCAAGATACCATAACCATAACAGGAAAACGATTCTTCCATGTTTCATGTACATTTTAACAAACAGTTGGCAACCTGCAAATTATTTCACTTGTAAGTTGGTTTAAACATAGTGGAAAAAGAATGGAATAGCTGGGGTGGATTTCTTGCACATTCCCTTACTTTGTCATTATTTTTCCATATGATCAAGCTAAATATATTGAAGCTATAGGACACAGCATGCTGTCATTTCTGGACTACTACTGAACTCCTCAGGAGGTGTTATAAGACACAAGGCTAAAGGGCAGGTGACTTCAGTCATAAGAGAAGTGCAATAATCCCTTTAAAATGCATGGCCTGCAGTGTCTTATTGCTATTCTGAAATGGCAGTTATAAATAAATATAAGAGGAGAAAGTCAGTCTCCTGCATTTACTGGCTGCTATTGACAGACTTATGCCATCAGTGACAGCTAATCCAGGATTCTGAAGCCATTTTCCATTTTACTGTGTATTTCAGCCGAAGTAACATTTGAAAATCACTGGCACACCAATGGCACAAAAGGGCTTAAAATCTAAACCAGAAAATTTAATACAATATCTTATTAATTAAAATGTGTTGATACAATAAAAATATTTTTACTTTTATTCAGTAGAGCAACTGAAGAAATGAGCATATAAATTATGCCATAGGTTCAGTCCACTTCTGAGGAAGTTTTAGGAAAGCATGTTTTTTTCACACACTTTAGGCAATTGATCTTGGCACTCATACAAATCACGGGAAAATTTCTTATCAGGCTTTTGTAGAATATTTGCTTTTATGCCCATTTTTCCCTTTAAGAAGGATACAGTAAATTAATCAAACAGAGGCATTTATCTCTACAGAAGTCAGGGACAGTCCTGTGGGATGTAAGGGTGGAAGGAGCCCTTGGTCGAAAGGACAGTAAGCAAAAAGTGAAATCCTCAACATATGTAATTTTATATTATGTAAATAAGCATTACTTCTGAAGATCATCCAGAACAATAAAGCCATATAAGAATTAAAATTATAGATTTAGTGGTAACTTAGTGTGAAAATAGGAGGAAGAAATATAGATATTTATTTTGTGTTTGCAGTTCACACATATTTCTACTTAGAAAAGGATTATGTTTATCCCAACCTCAGGAAACATAGCTGCTTTGCTAGCCCTGTTTTGGCCAATGAAGGAACAAAGCCTCCATAGGACTTACCTGGAGTTATACAAGGACTCTGCAGAAAAGTCAGGAGGAGGCCCAGTCCTCATCAGTCCCCTTCTTTTAACACACTGATGTTGACACCATGCCTGGGAATATGTCTGAGATCAAAGAGAAGGTTGCTGTTGTCAAGCACTGCAACAGAGTAAATAAGGGATTGCAAGCAAAATAACATAGGAAATTGCTTGCATAACATGGGAAATTCACAGCCCATGCACAGAAGAAGCTCTTTCACACTTCTCCATTTTCTGTTCAGCAATGTTGTGTTTCACAATTGTTGTGTATCAATGAAACTCTGTAAATGCTTAAATAATGACATAGTGAGAGTGCTGTAGAGGTTTTGGTACAAATCTGACCTCTGAATAAAATTGGTTCTTCATTCCAGAAAAGATTACTGTGACCTTTACTTCTCCATTTTCCTAATGGTTTCTTCACTACAATAACAAAATTGAATGACTATCTCAGCCATCTCTAAGATTTGGAATTAAATTTACCTAGTGCAAATCAATAAAGTGGAAATCAAAACTAAAAGCCTGGGTTTATTTTAGCAATACTCTGTGTGTAATACAACTTTGCATTTAACCTCTGGACTAAATGGTGACTCCATAACTAAGTCAGTCACCAAATGCATGCTTTACATACTTCAGTGGAATCAAACTGTTTAGATCAGCAAGGATTAATGAAAAGATCTGCCAAAAGTGATTTAGAGAAAGGATGCCTGCTCAATCCTGTGAGTTTGTTAGACCATCAAGACAGAAGACCTATTTGGGGTACATGTAAAATGGTCCTTTGCACGGAAAATAGGGTGACTTTTTGGTTTTGGCTGCCTAATGATTACATGGCCTGGTTCTAGTGGGGGGACATGCATGGGGGAAGGAGTCCCCATCCCAGCACTGTACAGAATGTACATTAGGACTGCAGCCATTTCCCGCTGTTCTGGCTGTGGGAATCTCACAGCTGTGGACTCAGGTCTTCTCCTGATGCCAGCCAGCTTCTCAGCAGCACTCACAAGACTATCTGCATGAGGAACACCCTGTTCCCAGGGCTACCATTGAGCTGTTCATCCACAGATGCTGGTGAGACCAGCAGAAGTCTGACCTGGCAAGGTCTGTTAGTGTAGCAGAAATTGAAATAGTTTGCCCAAAATAAAGTCAGCAGGGAAGCAATGTCACTGGGGATTAATCCCCACCTTCCCAAGCTCAGGTCCCTGTCCCTGGAGCACAGGGCTGCCATGCTGTGATGCTGGAGGATCCCAGCAGACAGATGAGCAGAGCTGTCATGTAGCCCATGGTACCAACCCCCCTATGCCACCACTCCTTCCCAGGGATGAGAGAACCCCGTTTACCTTAAGGTGACAGGAGTCAGGCCCAGCTGAGGGACTCCAGGACATGCTGACAGGTGCCATTTGTTGTTTCCTCAGTAACCTGTCAAAAGGAGCCAGTCTGACATAGCCATCCTCAGCCTAAGAGGAAGGTGTATTGGCAGACACTCACTGGGATCCAGGGCACACAGTCTCTCCAAGAGCAGTGATGCTGTGAGTCTCCAGAGCTGAGATGCCACATCCACCTCCCAGCAGCTGAGCCCAGCGCACACTGCAGCCCGGGCACAGGGACAGGCAGGAGCAAAGAGGTGCTCACCCCTCTGGGGTGCTGCAGGGCACCACACAAGGTCTGCCTGCTCACCAGCCTGGGCTGTTTGCCTCCAGCTGCCGGTGCCAGCTCTGCACCAGTTCCTCAGCAGCACAGTACAGAGGGAGAAAGCATCTGCACCTTCTTTGCAGCTGAGAGCCTCTCAAGGACTCTCATCAGCTCACAGGGGCTGGGATTGCTCCTCAGGCTGGGCAGATAATGGGTAACCAGCTTCATACAGGTCTCTCCCCACTACAGCACCAGTGTAATTAGTCAGTGTTCTGCTGGAGGTAAATATTAATTAACTGAGATGAACCTACTTTTTACCTTAAGATTTCAATTTAATTTTTATTCCTGCATCTAGGATACATGTCATACAAGAAGAACACATTAATGCATTAAAATTGAATATTAGTGGAGACGATGAAAGGATGAGAGGTATAATTAACTTCCAAATAACATACAAGTGCAAGTAGGCAGTATGATAATATGCATAACAAATAATAATAATAATATCACTTCTTAAGGTAAAACCACCTATTTTAACAATGGACACAATTAAGATGATTTCTAAACATGTTTTTTGGGAAGTATCTGCTCACGGCAGCCTTGTCTGAGCCAGCCTCCACACGAATGCTCACATGATCTTAAGTGCCAGTGTAACTATGTCCTGTGCTGTGTCAAGGGTAAGACCTAAGCACAGTGGCCTCCTTCATCCCACCACCTTCACTTTGATATCCCCTGGGACCACAGCTCAGGAAACCAGTTCGAAAGGAAGCCACAGCTTTTGGAGGAAAGTTATTCTGGTTTTAAGTTCCTGTCTTACTTTAATAAAAAGCTCAGCCTTACTCCTGCAAAATAATTTTTTGCAGATATGGTGACCTGTAGCACCTCCTTAAGCCCTCAACAGAAATAGCATGTTTGGAAGTTCTGGATGAACATTCCATTTGCCCAAGGCACACTGTGGTGTTATTTTCTACGCACAGTTAGACCAGGTGTAAATCCCGTGTAAATCCCAACACATGGCCCCTGACTCCAGCTGCCTTCCTGCAGGTAGCAGCCTAAGGTGGCTGAGTTTGGCTCTTGCCTCACAGTGCTGGAGTAAGAGGCTGATCAAGCATAGGCAGGAAGCCTAACTAGATCCCATAGGTGGGAAGTTAAGCCTTGGTCCTTCACACTGCTTCCTAAAATCTTTCTTGCATCCACTTCCAGAGTCCAGTCATGGCTGAGGTGACATTTTCTGTATGGACTCATGGTCCCTGCTGGCTTTGGTGAGCTCATGTTTTCATGGTGTTTCATTCAGTGAATAGCAGAGTTAAGCCAAAACTGAGAAGGCATGTTCTGAGAAGTGGAAACAACCTGTCAATCTTTGATAAAATGGATTTGAGATTACAAAGAGAGAAACCCTCTAATTCAAAGTTCATGTGAGTTAAGATTTGTAAATCATAAAAAGAACAATATTAAGTAAGTGTTTTTATAGTTTCGAAGTGCTTCATAGGCATGAATTAATTAGCTGTAGTATGAGTTAAAACACTGGATGTCAAAATGTTCCCGGATTTCATTGGAGCAGAGATGCCATCGGAAGACAGACCACAGATAAAATAGCTTGCAACTGACCCCATTAAAGGGGTCACATTCATAAGGGAAGGGAAGGGAAGGGAAGGGAGAATGGCTTGAAAGCAACAGCTCTTTTGAGCATCTCAACCAATTTTCAGCATTTATTTTCAAGGAGACAAGTGAAAAAAATATTGCAATTGTTCTAAGAAATGAAGAGGAACAGATGCAGCTGATACCTCAGGAAACAATGATTCATTAATTAAATTAGGGATCAGAGTTCTTGAAACAGCATGTGAAGAATAAAAAATTGGTCTGATGGATGACATTAAACATCAGATAATTAGGATCACTTTTGACAGAACGGAGGTTTAGCAAAGAAACGTAAAGTTTATAAAGAATACTGCAGTAGTTTCTGGAAATATCTACACTTCAGTAGATTTTCTTAGGAAAGCAGATGAGGACAAAACTCTGTCAGCAAAGGCAATTTTGAAATTCATACAAATTAATTTTCAAGACTGTTTTAATCTCACTCCATTAAAACACTTCCCATAACAACATACTGTGCGTTACCACACTTTCTCTTTTGTCTCAAAATATTGCTCTTTCAGACACTAATTGCTAGCCAAAACTCATAATCTTGAAGGTTTCTTTCCACTGTGGTCAGAACATGACTGAATTTGTTCTGAGGCTCTGTATTGGGGTATCTTGACTTTACCTATGGAGCCATATCCCCAGACTTCATGTGATCCAGCCAATTCAACACACTTTATTTAATCTGGTCAGAATCCTCTGATCCGAAAACACTGTGATAGGGGAAATATCAAGATCTTTTTCTCCACTGAAAAGTTTTAATCAAACAAAGATTTTAGGTCAACCCTGAAAAAGTGTTCTACACCAACTGTCGAGATGTAAACACAAGGATCTGTCCAGCAATGCTGTCAGTGCACCTTCACAAGATTTTCTCAGGTTCTGCACTCACTTCAGATGGGTGTCCCCTTCACAAGTATCCAGTCCCTTTGGGTGAATTCCTCACTTCACCAAAAGTAACAAGAGTCTTTCCACCTACTTCAGTGAGGTGAGAATTCCCCTTTTCAAGTGAAACTTAATTTTAGTATATATGACTCAATTATATAGTGAATTTATCAAGATCTCCCTTAATTTTCCATCAGACTTTTAAACCATCTCACCAAATAATTTTAGAGAGAAGTTCCTTTAATGCTTCAGTGCTATGTAAAAAACAAGTGATCTTTAAAGTGGTGAAAAAAGTGAGTTAAATGACTGGTAATAATTAAATAGTCTAACTACATGTTGTCATGTTAAACTATAGGGTGTAGCACCACTTCTCTTTTCTTTGCCATACAATGGGACTGTCCCATACTTATAAGTTGTGTAAACAAGTTGCATGCTCTTGTGTCTACAGTCTGCTTCTTCCGTCACCCATGTCCTTTAGATTTTCACCTCCACTTTCTCTGCCAGCAGCAGTACAGCTCACTCCAAGAAGGCATTGCTGTTTACAAGTAGAAACAGGTAATACAAGAAGGGAAGTGAATTTTCTGGCCTCAGAGTAGTTGGTGGTAGCATCTAGCAATTAAAATACTGGAGGGCTTTGTGCCAAGGGGGTCCAATGTTGATCAGCACCAGTACACCACGGCCTTCCTAGAGAGCATCCTGCAGAGAGCAACTCTTCCAGGGGCTTTGGCAGGCCTCCCTGGGCAATAGGTGATTGCAGCAAGCGATATCAGCTCTTGTGAGTCAGCTCTTAACGATTCAGCTCTTGTGATTTCAGCTCTTTGCAAATCATCCAAGACTGACTCGGGGACAGAAAGACGAGGAGCCTCGTTTGGCAGTTCCACAGAGGTAGCTTTATTGTCCAGCAGCCTCTGCAGAGAGGAGGCCAAGGGAGAGAACTCCCTTGGGTCCCTGGGCAGAGACAAGGGCTTTTATGGGGAAGGCAGGGGTGGGGTGGATAACTACTAGCCAACTGGATACAAGGTATTACCATAAAGAAACAAGGCATGCTGGGGGTGGTTCATTTTGTCACCATGACCTAGGGGAAGGTTGCTATCTCTGGCCCTCAGGCCTCTCTCTTCCAAGGGAGTGCCAAGGGTTTGCAGGCCTCCACAACTTTGCTTAATTGCATCTTTCCTTGTGCAAGGCAAGGCCTGAAATAAGGGCAGAGGAGATGAACTCTGTCCATGCTGCCATCATGGAGGCTGCTAAGCTTTCATGGGTACTATGGGTACAGCCCTATTTTTCAGCAGCCTCCCAGAAAGGTTATGGGCTCCTGGATCTGTTTCTATACAGGTACACTGATCCTTCCCTGTTCTTGACAGCATTCCTGGAACTGGTCTGTTCAGACTGTCTCCACAAAACCCCAGCTAAGGCAGATTAGCGCCACAGTCAGATTGCTCTGCTGGCACTTCCACCCATGAAGGGTTATGTAATAAATACATGTTATAATATTGGCTTTTGCAAATAAAATGAATGCTATATGTATAATTTTTAGCTTTGTTATAAGAATATAGGTTTCTTTTAACAACTACTGTTTTTTTCTGTTACTGATTAAACTTAGACATAGTAGTGGGATGGCTGATATGGTTATACCTGTGGTAACTGAACTGTCTGCCTGGTTGGATAACATCCAACGAACGTGCAAAGAAGACTCCTGTTGCTGACCTGTCAACTATCAGCAACTCCCATCTGCAGAGCCCATGGACCAAAACCCAAACTGGAGGCGATAAGAAAAATGGACTCTAAGCCAGCAGCCAAGGAATGCGCGTGCTCTAAGAAGGCGGACCCAAGGAAGGACGGTGTTGAAAAGGGCTCCCCCTGCTATAGCAAGGGGGGCTCTTGGCAGAGAGCCAAGGCACCCAGCGCTGCTACTTTTGCTTTATTGTCTTTGTCCCTTATTGTATTTTAGTAAACTTTTAAATCCTAACAGGAGAGTGAACTGTGTTTTTCACAGTTAGTACACCAGCCTCCTATGTTTCACTCTTTGCAAGAAGGATGGAGAGGAGCATGTGTTTTCACTTCTATAATATGTGCTCTCACGTATTTTTAAAAACTTTATGGGAAGCTGATAAAAGCTCAAAGGCACCAGCTTGAGGCTTGATGCCTTCTGAACAAGAAGATGGGAAATAAAATTAGTTCATATAACTTATTAAGAACAGAACCCAAAAAACATGGTGGTTATGTGGCTAATTTGCCCTAGTGACACTTTACAAGCCTTCGTACAAGACAAAAGTAGAAAGGACGATTACATAAACTGCAAAAAGATGAGAAATAGAAAGTAAAAAAGCCAACAACGATATATCACAAACAGCTCAGTAAATAATAGTGCAATTTTCCTAGCTAATAGAATGGTTTAACACCTGAATACCCTTACATGCCTGATTAAACACTAACAACGTAAACCCATGAAAGAAGATTATAAGTTGTAATATCTCTTTGCAAATAATAGCATATTAGCCACTGTTGCATACTTCTCCAATTACATCCCTTTCATTCTTTTCATCTGGAAAACAGTTCACATTATAATAGTCAGCATCATTTGTGTTTTAAAACAAGCTATTACTTTGTATGTGGTGTATATTGCCAAATTGCAGGTCTCTTTATCCATATATCTGAGTATACTCTCAAAGTTAATAAATTCAGTAATTGGCAAAGCCAGTTATCTTTAACTTGGCTTTCTATGAAAAAATGTTTAAACTTCAACAAACACTTACTTCTTGTCACACTGGACACTTTTCCCAGGCCTTCTTCCCTTTTCTTATCAGAGGTTGTTAGGAGCATGAATTGTACCTAACAGCAGCATCCCCCCATTTACCAAAATGCATGAACCTGCCCACATCCACATCCATGCAGCTTTGTTTGGCTTCTGTTCTGCTGACTTGAAACAAGTGTGGGTGTCTTGAAAAGAAATGTGGAAGGCCAAAACCCCTGGTCTCAGTCACAACAATCTCAGTTCGCCACCTTCTCTAATCAATCACTTTCATCCCCTTCTATTTTCCACGCACCTCCAGCTATGCAATTCACTGTCTCTTCTTGCTTTAACATTCAGCCATTGTAATTTACTGACCTTCAGGCCTATCCTCCTGCTTGAATTACTTAGAAATCCCTGGTTGGTTTGAAAATCCTCTTGCCAAGAGGCAAGAGAAGAGAACCCCTGGAGATTTAAGGGAGTAAACACACTTTCCAACCCAATGGCAGAACATTGGAAAAGTTCAACTCAGTGCACTGCAGCATTTTTATTGCTGAAGCTCTTAAAGGACAGGATAAACAAAAATGTCTCAGGAACAGTTTGTGTGTGCTCCATTCTGTTTTAATGCACCAGGTGAGACTCCATCACCTGCGGCATTTGTGTGAATCCTTTAGAGCACAAAACTCTGTGGTGAATAAAGCCTGGGCTGAGTTAGTATGGCAGTTGTGCTTCAGAGGGTGTTCAAAGCGAGGAGGAAAATCAGCCCAGTCGTTTTAAAGCATGTTGTTTGAACAGAGGTGATACTCATTCAGAAAAGGTAGCCTAGATGGGTGTATCTGTTAAGAAAAAAACAGGTCAGTAGTCTACTATTCAGATAATTGCTTTCTCTTTTCTTCTTAATTTTGTATTCTAGCCCTTGAGACATATAAAATTGTGGTTATGGTTTATTCACCATCATAGAGGGAAGATTGTATTTTAAGATTTTTCCATGATTTTCTAAACCATCAGATACTGGCTATTTACTGAGACAGACCAAGGAAATTTTGGACCAGTCTTCATAGCTGATACAGCTAATTCTAAGTTTCATACCAAGAAAGTTCAAATTGGTTAAAATTTTTCCTTTTACTTTTTTGACTCCTAGAAGGTTACAATTTCCATTGTCTTTATTGTCATTCTACCTACTAATATGCCTGTAGGTTTCACAAGAAGGTATTTTTAAACTGTTCCTATGACTGAGACATAATCAGAAATTATATCACTACTCTTTCTAGTGATCATCTTTCCTAAACACTCTTTTGGGGTGGATTATTCCATATCATTCTGATAGCACCCTACACCTCTCTTACCAAAGAGGTCCTAGT
>VYZT01032963.1:0-12672 GCA_013400735.1 Pomatostomus ruficeps | reverse complement strand
GAGGGGGGTGGTAGAAAAAAAGAAAAGAGTAATTGTAAAGGTTAGCAGATACACAAGTGAATTTAGCACATTTTGGTGGCATGCAAAAAGGAATTGAACCTGACTCTAGTCCAGATCTACCACCTTTACAGGAATGAGGATAACTATTAAAGGAGACAGATTAGCTACTTTTCGTCCATTCTTATTTTGCGTTCTTGTTTTCTTGTGCAGAACTATGGCTCTGTACAGATATGGTGTTAGAATTGAAAAGCAAGTGAAACAAATTGAAGACAAAAAGCCTGAATTGAAAAATTAGGAGAAGGCCTGAACATAGCTGCCTGGTGTAACCCCACACCCAGCACACATGTCAAGAGTAACAACAGTAGGGAACTGAGAGCTGACAGTGCCAGAAAGCTCATATGCCACAAACCTGTAGGTGCCCTAGATTAGTGGGTTGGGAGGGTCTTTTACTGTTGTTATTATTATTAAAAGAGGTGGATACAAATATGAGACATTTATATCTACAGGATCCAATGAAAATAGAAATTTTGTTCGCCCTTTGCTACCTGCTCAGCTGAGAACTGTTTCAAGTTTCACACTTCTCTTAAAGGTTCTGAACGAACTTTTGTTGACTGCAAGCACCCTGGCATTTCTCAGGATAAGCACAGACCACATACCAATGTATGGACATTAGTACGGTACCCGAGGGCTGGGAAAATGATGTTTCTGAAATATCAGTCTCGGGCTGGAAGGTTTCTCAAAAAGTCATTTACTCCATTTCCCATGAACTGCTGTCAGATCAAGACTGGACTTCCAGGTGGAAATTGCTCAGGCATGGCCATAGCACATACGAATCAAGTGACAGCAGGCAGGAGTTTGAGGCCAAGTGACCTATGCCACTCTAGAGTTCAACTCAGCTGTCATCACCATCAGGCCACAGTTTGCCAGGCTGGTCTCAGAAAATCAACCTGACTAAATTATTTTAGGAATTTTGGCTTTTTAATGAGGTTACAAAGTTTTTATGGAAAATTAAGCTGCTTGACAACTTCCTACAGGCCAGGCCAGGATAATCATCTATCCACCCACAGGTACTGCAAGACCACTGTCATGGCAGTCTTCCTTGCTTACCTCTTTCTTAAAGTCCAGTGTGCAAAGTTGTCATAGGATTCCACTGCAAGCTTCACCAGCATCTTCCCATGTTTTACATGTGATATTTCTTCTAAGATACTTCTGAAAGAGAATCATGTCATTGGTTCAGATTAGGCTACTAATCCTGGGAAGCTATGATGCTGACACTTGGAATGAAAAAATCTCCACAGTTGTGCATTGATTTCTTCTTCCTACATGCAGTGATATGCACTGTGCATTCAATTTTTTTCTTTTTTTTAATATCAGGTCATGTCTTCAGTTTACCAAAATCATTCTGAGTTATGAGTCTGTCTTCCAAAGTGCTTGACAGACTGCTCCAAATTTCATCTCATGAAAATTTTATACTCATATGGTGTCTTTCAATATCAAGGGAGTTGATGTAAAGGAGACTGAGGGGAGACATCATCACAGTCTACAGTTTCCTCACAAGGCGAAGAGGAGGGGCAGGCACTGATCTCTTCACCCTGGTGACCAGTGACAGGACCCAAGGAAATGGCCTGAATTGTGTCAGGGGAGGTTTAGGTGGGATATCAGGAAAAGGTTCTTCACCCAGAGGGTGGCTGTGCATGGGAATGGCCTCCTCAGGGGAGTGGTCACAGCACCAAGCCTGACAGAATTCAAGAAGGGTTTGGACAATGCTTTCAGGCACATGGTGTGACTCCTGGGGTGTCCTATGTAGGGTCAGGAGTTGGACTTCGATAGTCCTTGTGTGTCAATGGGAAAACTCAGGAATCAGGTCCAGGTTGTGTCTGAACTGAACCACTCAAAGTCAATTCATTAAAACAGAAAGTCTCCTGGCATGTTGGTAATTTCAGTTTTATTCAACTCATTCTTTACCAATAAGCTTTGGTGTAATGATCTAAAAAAGGAAATATATGTATATATACTTTATGTTTCATAGATATATGCTTTGCCTCCCTACTCTGGAGGCAGACACCAAGGGAAGAGAGCATGGTAAGGGCAAAACTGTAAGTAGTCACTATTCAGCCACTGAGGGTTTGAACACCACTTCAAACAGGTAGAATTTCTTCAAATGGATGAGGCTGGTTGCACACTAGAAGATTGTCTTGCACAGAGAAAGGCTGTGGTTCAGCCTACAAACTCTTCCCTGAGCCCTGTTCTCTGCAGCTGTTACCTGCAATGTCAGAGCCCTGGTGACAAAGCACTTGCACAACCGTTCACGTCCTTTCTGTTCACTTATTAATAATGATTTTCTCTAGGCTTCATATTCTTGCCTTCTGTTTAACCTCCTGCATTGTGGTGGCACGGCTGGCAGGGGTGAATTCCAGGAGTCCTTCCTGCAGAGGCCCCTTGCGTTCCGCGCTTCCCGGCGTTCCCTGCCCAGGGACGCGCCGGGAGCAGCCAGCCGGGAGCGCACAGGCGGGGTGGGGACGGGTGGGTCAGGCCACGCCTCGCTGCTCGCTGATCCCCGGGTATTGTAAAACACGAGTGTGATACAACACACGCTCGCTGCCTGCCTCGCACAGTGTTCCTGCTGTAATTACGGAAAAGGCGTGGAGTGAAACCAGTGTGTGTAACAAAGTGCTCGTGTGATGCAGCTGTATCCGCTCTTAATCCTTCATTAATGCCTCATCAAAAGAGTACTGTACTTTTCATTTGCTTCGTTTGCTGAAGGTCAGCATACTTGGAAGCTATTGTCATACAGCATTGCAGACTTTTTACATATTTCTCTGGTATTGTTCCAAGCTATTGTATATACAAATGAGTCAATTGGTATGCAGATTGTCTATCATTAAAACCATTTCAAAATCAGCTTTGTTGTGGGTTTAGCATGGAGCTTGCATACCCTTCCTGAATGTAATGTGTAGTTCTGCATCGGTGCAGTGAGGTGGTTGTGCCAACCTCACATGGACCAGTCCTGGTTTTCATATTGGCAGAACTTGCAGTGAAATCGTGGGAAATTTTCCCTGGGAGCAAGTCTGCAAGCTGAAGTCCTCTGCTTACCTCACCCTCACGACCCTCACCTCGCAAACCACACAGGCTACGTGTGGCTGTATCAGTGCCTGTGCTTTTCCCTTGCCTCCTTCTTTTGCTGGGTATGTTTCTCAGTATAAGTTTCTAAAGGCTGCAAAATTTTTTCCTAACCTCCTTGGAAAATGTGTAAGCCCCAGAGCTGGTGCTGCTTTCCAGCTCTGCAGCTACCAGTGCTGCCTGTGCCACCATCTGCTTTGCTGCCCATGGCACTGAACCCTCATCATCATCCCAATACTTCCAAATTTCACAGACACCCAGGGCAGAGTCTTCTACTTTGCTTTTACTATGGAATTTCAGCCTTGAGTGAGAAACCGTGCTTCAGAAAATAAAGGCCGCTTGCTTTTTCTGTCACCTTCACACAGTTATTTAGTGTTTTCTCTGTGGTTTTTTAGCAGTTCTTATCCAGATATCACAAGCTCTTGGTGCAGAACCTGGATTCGCTTGTCCACAAAAACTATTTTATTTACTTCTCTGTGAAAAAATTTAAGTGTTTTTATTTGCAGCTGCATTGTATCAAGTGGCATAAAAATCTTCTCTCTTTAACAAGGGAACTGTAATCAGAAAAAAATGAAGGTTAAAATTAAAAACTAAATTTGTATAAAAGAATTCAATGACAGGAAAGTTTATTTTAACAACATGCAATATATCAGGAGGTTTAGAAGAACAGGAAATGTAGATATACAATTCTTACCGGAAGTGGAGAAGAGCTGAGTTCAGGAACCATCTGTACAAACTCAGTGTTTACAAGGCTATGGTACCTGATAAGATGCAGCTGAAGGAGCTGAAAAAGTTGCAAACCGCTTTCTATCATCTTTGAAAGATCATGCAGGTCACAGTCCCAGACAAGTAGGAAAAGTCTAATTTATGATCATCTACGAAAGAAAGCTCTGGGAAACTACACACCAGCACATTTTTCCCTGGGAAAGCTGTGTGTTGAGCCCTCATGGAAGGTATTTCCAAGCAAATTAAGGTCAAGAAGGTGACTGAGAAAAGCCATATTGGATGATAGCCTTCTATGATGAAACAACTTGCTTGATAGATGAAGGGAGAACTGTGGAGAAAACACTACATTGATTTTAACAAGGCATTAGACACCATCTCCTAAAAAATCCTTGTTGACAAGCTGGAAAGTTTTAGTTAGCATGGAATTATAGCAGGTCTTGACTACTGAAACCTGTTGCCAGCAAGACATATTTTTCCATCTTGGCTTCCAAAGACCAAAGTTAAAATAATAAGCATGAAGAAATTTTCCATTAGTTTCAACTATTTCTTTATTTCAAGATGTAGTGATGCAAGTCACCCATCATATCAAGATTTGTCAATGGTCTTCTTCTTGTCATATCTGAAGAAATCTGTTAAAATCGATTCCCAATCCAATATTCCCAATATTAAAACATTGGCTCTTAGCTGCAGAGAGACCACCTCCCTCTCTCGTTGGCATCTGGGGCAGAGATGTCACTCTTTGACATCACTGTTTGTGGCACAGGTGGTGGCTAGAGTGCCCTTGGAGATGGTTTGTTAATGTCCATTTGAAGGCAAAGTTTAGTTCAGTCTTGAAGTGTTATTTGTGATCTACCGCAACTGTATGGACTTGTGTTATTTATTCCAGTCTGTGCTGGATTTAAGAGCAGTTTGTGTTTTCTGAGCACACTGAGTACTACACACTTATTTAAACGGGTACTTGCAGAAGCAACATCTTTTGCACAAATTATTTTTGGTTTTTTGATTTGTGTTTAAAAGCATCATTGCATAAATAAAAATTATAGTTTGCATTCTGAAAGCACTCCTGCCCTGGTACCAGGTAAATTTGTGCAGATAAAATATTTCCAAATAATCTTCCCGGCCAAGAAAATGGCAGTAAGATGTACATGGGCATGTGACGCCTCATGGTGCACTGCTCCGATGTAAAAAGGAGGAGGAGAAACGGGGGCAATCTACCCTTTCTGTTTCATTCCCCCCTTGACATGACACGCCTGAGATGAGAGATCTACCCACTGCTTCTCCAGGCATTTTGAACAGGGAGAATTCCTTTCTGTTGCCCACCAGCAGTGTCTACCTTCCTATGGCTCAGGAGGAAGAAATGGATTGGCAGGAGCTTCTACTAGCTCTGCCTAGTCCTAATAGAGGCAATCACTTAGATCACTTAATGCAAGTAGCAGTGGCATCCAGACACATACAAAAAAAAGGTCAGTTTGTGATTTTCAGTTCCAGTACAGCCACCTAGCAACTCTGGAGCCCCGACACAACGATAGAAACCTCCTTCACACCATCCCCTCTTGCCCACTGTGATATCACAACTCACTTCAGGTTTTCAGCAGTATTATCCAAGGTAAGTGGTCACCAGAGACACTGTTCAGTAAATGTGGAATGTAGTCACTTCCAAGTCAAATTCACTCCAACTGAAAAACTAAAGTTATTAATCTTATTTCTGTTTTCAAGTTCTTTTTGCTTGAAATATTCTTTGCATTTCACTGGGCAGATAAGTATTTGTCAAGGTCATCCAGTCAAGATTACTTTCCTGCTAGCAAAAGGGTACAATTTGGTGATACCAAAATGGTCCTGTTATTTCTCAATTTAGTAAAATATAGCTATCCTTGTGCTGGTTTTGAACCCTTGCTTTGGGGATTAGGGTTGGGTCTTATTCACCTGAAAGAGAGCAAACATTTTTGTATTGCTATATGACCTCAGCTGCAGAGAGATTGCTCATACTATTGTTGTTACTGAGTCATTAAGAATACAAAGAAAAAACTCTGGTAAGGCCGGACATAAGAATTCAGAGTGAGGCACTGCACAGAAGTGATGGTCTGTTTGCTGCATTAATCTTGAAATCCAGCTGTGCAAATCTGATTTGAGAATTCATCAAAAAGACCCTAAGAAAACACTTTACAAATTAAAGCTTTCTAATGGGTCTAACTGAGCAATATTTTTCAGCTGAAATGTATTCTACAGAACAAAGAAAAGTAAGTGCAGTAATGCTGCTATTATTGTTGTTGTTGTTGTAATTGTTGTTATTATTATTATTATTATTATTATTATTATTATTATTATTATTATTATTATTATTATTATTATTATTATGCTGTGGTAAAAGCAGAAGATACATAATTCCCTCATGCAGAACATCTTCAGCAGAAAGCCTACAATTTTAAGTTATTAGGTAGAAGACTACAGAGAGATGGGCAGAAACAGTATTTATTGGACAGAGGCATGAGGAGTCCAGTAGAAATGCTGCTTATCCCAAAAGTCTCCCTCTACTGCATTGAGATATCTTTTTTAATACTCCTTCTTTTTACTCATCTAGATGCACTTTGAGGCTGATTTTTGGATGCCAAATGAGTAAGTTTTGTTTAGTATCAATGGAGGAGGCTGACAGCAGGGGGGCTGCAGGGGTGGCATTTGTGAGGGGGCTGCCCCATGCCAGACACAGCCATTTCCATATGGCTCTAGTGGACACACCACTGGCCACAGCTGTGCCCATCTGGGAGGCTGGTGGGGCCTCCATGGTGATATTTGGAAGGAAGGGAAGAAAACACTGAATGAGCACAGAAGTAAAAAGAGATGGGAAACAGCAATGTAAACACCAAGGTCAGAGAAGGAGAAGGAGGTTCTCCAGGCACAGGAGCAGATGTACACACTGCAGCTGATGGAGGCAGGACCCCACACCAGACCAGCTGGATATTGGTGAAGGAAGCTGCAGCCCCTGGAGAGCCCACACAGAAGCAGAGGAAAGATGTGGAAGAAAAGGAGTGGCAGAGAGAAACCACTATGTACTGATCACAATCACCCTCCTTTAGTCCTTCATTTCCTCACTGAAGGGACTGAGTGTCTTTATAGTGGTAAGAAGGGCAGGAGGAGAGGAGTCTGAAATGCAAGAGTGAACTTGAGCACGGGGGAAGGATGTGTGTTGGCTAAATGATTGTCTTTTTGTTTCTCACTACCTGATTCAGTAGATAAATATTTATTTTAATTGCCAGTGGATTCATTTTAGCCAAGTTGAGTCTGTTTTGCCTGCAGCAGTAATTGGTAAATGATCTCCCTGGTTTATCTTGTCCCATGAGCTTTCTTCTTTCTGTTCTTCCTGTTTTCTCCCCACCCCCCAGCCCAGTGAGGGTGTGTGTCAGTGAGTGGCTGGGTGGGAATTCCACTGTTCACTGTGGCTATCCCACCTCATACAACTGTTGCTGTGGAATTAACCTAAGAGACCCCCAACATACTTTTTGTGAGAAAATGTTAGTGTTTAAACTTCCACACACAGGATTATTTCTGAGGATGCCTAATTTATCAGGGAAGACCCTGCAGCAAAGTGAGTGCTTTAGGTCTGTGGTGTAGAAAGCCCTTAAGGATAGTAATCACTCTTTGAGAAACACACCAACCCAAGAAAAGGAGTAGTATAAGCTCTCTCTAACTTCTTTCATTTTTAAAAGTTGTAGAAAAGGGGACAGAAGGCAATATCAAAATAAGAGAGGGCATAGAAATGAACAAGAAAGGAAGAAAGGACAGATATAGAGAAGAATGAATTAACATGGAAGTGGAAAGAAGGGAACATGTTACGGTAGTCTCTGTATTTGCAAAGAAAGGATAGTGCTACATTGAAGGAATGGAAGTTCTACCAAACTAGGTAGAAAAAGAGAGAGACTTCCTCATTTAAAACTGTTCAAAAATGCTTAAGGGCCAAATGGCAGCCAAGGGTAACCATGGCTTTGTGTGGTCCTGTGTAAAGGCATGGAGGGAAGAAGAGAAACACATCCTTTAGGCTGATGTTGGCATTGGAACATATACGTGTACACTGCCCATGGAAGAAGTTTTTTTAGCAAATGTGATGTGTAACCATGGAAGCAATTCAATGGCAGATGGGTCTTCTAGTGGGATCAGCGGGAAGAAACAGCGTTCACTGCTCTGAGAGCCAAGCTCACAGAATCATAGAATGTCTCAAGTTGGAAGGGACTCATGAGGATCACCAAATCCAACTCTCTGCTCTTCACAGGACTACCTAAACTAAAACATATGTCTAAAGCATCCTCTGCATGCTGTTTGAATTCTGATTCCACTGAGGGAAGAACATCCTTTAACACAACAGTATCAATAGGATGGATGCACCAACAAGCTCTTTCAAGGTCTGTCCTCCAACAGCCTCCCAGTCCAGATGATAAGATCCCCTTTGGGATAGCAGCTTTGAGCCCAGGCCTGTACTCCAGAGCCCAGACTGCACGTGCAGAGATTAAAAAAAAAAGTTAAATACAACCACAAATTTAAATCATTAGCAAAGCTTGGCAAGTATCCCTTGAATGCTGAAATTACAGGTCTCCAAATCTGTTCCTGTTAAAGGCCCAGTTTCACACTTTAGCAGGAAAGCTCTGAGCATCTGACATGTGAAAGAGGTATGTAGGAAGACAGCAGTGATCTCCCTCTGGTCTGATCCTCTGTAACTGTGGATAGGATGTAAGGACAAGAAGGAATGGGGCTGCATCTCACTGAATCAGATAATTAAAACAATCAAAACTGCCACAGTCATAAAAGCAGTTCTAGAGACAGTCTACAGAGATACTCCACAGCATATTAATTTGCAATGACTTGAAAGTTCCCTTTGTTGCTACTGAAATCAAGAAAAGGTTGCTGTTGCAGGATTTTCACTCATTCAGAGACACTAACAAAGTGAAAAAGAAAACTTCCTGTCAATGCCAAAACAGATCACCCAAGATTACACAAAATGTCAAACATTCTGTGGGATTATCAGCAATGCAGGGTCTTCCCCTCCAACATATGGATTGCATAATTTCCTCCAGACAGGAGGAACACAAAGGCTGCAGATATGTATGAAAACACCATATAACAGTCTCTGTGGCAGTCTGATTTCATATCAATTGGGGCAATGTTGGCTTCAGTAGTTACTTCAGTGATGGAGAAAACATCTGATCACCTCGCCTCTACCCCGTAATTCTTAATAGAAGGGTTGACATTAGCAATTAAGTGTTTTTAGTCACAGGATTCACCACTGAACTTTGGAGTGTGGAGAGCTGTGAGCCCTTGGCACTCCCCTGGAGAGGAGAGGCTTGGTAAGAAACCTCCCTAAAGGTTACAGTGACCATTTGGGACACCCCCAGCATGCTTTGTGCCTCTATGGTAATACCTTGTATCCAGTTGGCTAGTTGGTTCCTACCCCGCCCCTACCTTTCCCCATAAAAACCACTGTGTTTGCCTGGGAAGGACAGGAGCTCCCGTCCCTAGCCTATGCTTTGCAGAGGCTACGAGAGCAATAAAGCTACCTCCGTGGAACAGCCATACGGGTCTCCTCTCCTCTCTCTGTCCCGAGTCGGCCTGAGGGTGATTTGCAAATAGCTGAAGTCACTAAGAGCTGATATCACTGCGAATCACCCGTTGCCTGGGGAGACAGCCTTAGCCCCTGTAGGAGTCGCTCTCTGCAGGGCACTCTTTAGGGCTGCGGCGTGTCGGTGCTGACCAGCACCGGCCCCCCCTCGGCATCAGAGTACGTCATTAGCTGATAACAATACTGAGATCTTTGGTGTAATTTCATTTTAATTGGCCTCTTGACTCATATCAGTGAGTTGGGGTTTGGGATAGTTTTTCTTTTTTGTTTGTTTGTTTGTCTCTCTGTCTTAGGAATTTTTCCTCATTCTTGTTAATGGGTGGATGATTAAGAGAGACAAAGGGGCCAGGGGATGAGTGCCTGGCCCTGGGGTAGGCAGGGGGCAGGGCATTTTTTGGTTTCTGGCTTCTCGGGGGAGGGGTGGCAGCAGGAGCGCCGGGGAGACTCTGCCACCACTCCAGGTTTCGCTCTCTTGCTATGGCTTTCTACCATAAGTAGAACCCTATTTCCTGATGGCTGCTGCACTGGGACTTATCTAACACTCTGCTTCACCACCACATTCCACTGTCTTGGGGGAAGAAACCCGGGACCACCGAGTATTTCTTCCCCTCCCAGGGAGCCAGCCTCTCCCAGCCAGGGTCTGAGGGTCAGCCCTGTTAGCCGGGACACCTCAGTGCTTCCAGCCTCAGCCGCGGAATTGCTGACACACCCCTGCCTACCTCTGCGGGACCCTGCCAATTCCTGCCTTCCCAGCCTGCTACCCTGAGGCCCCTGTTACAGCTCCTCCTGCTATCCAAAGAGGGCACTGGGACCAGCTGCCCCTGGGAGCTCGTACAGGGAGTTCTTTCTCCATCCCTTCCTGCTGGTTTGCCGCCGCCATCGCACACGCGGCCGGAGCCGCGCCACAGCGCCCCCTGCAGCCCAGGGGAGTCATCGCACCCTCCCTGCGCACCGGGAGCACCAGCGCCCCTGCCGGCTGTGACCGTGACTGCACCAAAGGGGAATTGCCAACAGAGCGGGAAGAGACTGTCCGTGGGTTTGTCTGTTCTTATTTGTTGTGGTTACCATTGCTGTTGTTTTGTCTGTCCCATCATATATATATGTAAAAATATATTAGTAAAGGACTGTTATTCCTCTTTTCTCATACCATTGCCTGAAAGCCCCTTAATTTCAAAATTATACCAATTCGGAGGGAAGGGGGTTACATTTTCCTATTCTAAAGGAGGCTTCTGCCTTCTTTAGCAAATACCTGTCTTTGAAACCAAGACAGTATCATAGAATGAAAAAGGATGGAAAAGACCTCTGAGACCAGTGGGTCCAACTGTTGTCCTTTTCTGAAACATTTTTACTATTATAGAGGAAGAATATTAACTAATATTGATCCTGCCTGTCAAATAAAAGAATCAAAATCAGAAGAACACAGACAAAACTAGGGAATATAAGCAAAAAGAGGATGTGATTGCCATACAAAATACAAATGTCAACAACAGCTGCAGTTGACTATCCATGACTTCTAGGAGAAAAATCCTAGGGCAATGGTATGGATTCAGTGGCTTCAGAAGAGCAGCCTGATCAAGGAACATCATACACTAACTCAGCACCAGCAGGAAATGATGAGAAGACCAGAATTTCTCTAATTCTACTGTAACCCAAAATCATAAGCAGCTATCACAAATACTTACTATCCACAGCTGCTGGTCAGAAATGAAAACTTAGAAGAACCACGGTGCCTGCCTCACAACAGTGGAGTTGATCATTTAGTGGTCATGGTACTGGTTTCATACAGCCAAATATGCAGTACACTCAAACAAATTGTTTAGTACAGTCAAACAGACCAGCAGTGTAAGTTGCAGGTTCTATAACCCTGATTCTTCTGGTGAAAAATACTGGGCACATTATATGGGGAGCTGGGAGGAGGCAGAAGAGTGTCTTTCCCTCAACTACAGAATTCGTGAGGTCTTGTCAGTAGATTTGTTTCAAGGGATTGGCAGCCTGCTAAGTTAATCTACCCCTTTTGTTTTTGATTTAAAAGGCTTCCTCTTGAGAGTGATATGTCTAATTGTCCAGAAAAAAAATGACATCATGGCTGAACCCCCGCCTCCCTTGCACTGTGTCCAACCCCCTCCCGGGACTGTCTCACTACCTGAACATTACCTCTGCTCTACAGTTCCGTTCCTCTTACATCACCAAGTGTAATTCAAAGGTCTGTGTCCATCCCACCTGGGAAAGGCAGAATAACCTACTGGGAAGCACCGCTTCCACCTCAGCAGTGTCTGGATGGCCGCAGGACAAACCTCTTAGTCTGGACCTGCAGGTTTGAAGCCCTGTACTCATGAATCAGAGCAGCTTCGCCTGCATGGCCTGAGAGGTGCCTCTGCATCCCCGGGGCTCAAACAAAGTAAAGGCAAAGGGCAAAAAAAGTCACAGATGTGGTTCATTTGAGAGCAATTTTTACTTAACAAATTCCACACAACTGTAACTATAGTCCATTCAAGTACCAAAGCCTTGTAATGGGTTTGTTTGCTAGAGAGATCTGCAAACCACCTGCACTCTGAACTGGAGCCTTCTCCTTGCTTACCCTGCTCAAGAATTAATGTCTTTCTATTGCAAAAGGCAAAACAATTGTTTGAAAGATAACAGGTTTTTTTCTAAATTTGTACTTGTGAAACATAATTTTTGGTTACTTCAATTATCTGACATAATGGCTTTTTTGCAAACAAACCCAGAAACATTCCCTCCTCCAGTATCTGGATAGAAATATATAAATATATAGCGGGAAGATAAACAAGGAAAGAGAAATAAAGTAGATCTTGATTACTCAAGATATTTTCTAACATGAGTTTTTGAAAAGAAACTATACTTTCCTTTAACACCATTGGGGTTTTCACTTTACTTCTTAGGATATTTCCTAAGCAGTAAGATGACTCCTGATCTGCTTCTACAGTTCACTCCTGTACAGTAACCACAGAATTTCCCTACTAAATTACTACTATTTTTAATACTAATCTGGAAAACAAACACAGAAAAAATTCAAAGTACATAAGTTTGTTATAAATATATCACAGTATTGAAAATTATCATAACTAAATACTTTATATAACTTCTTAACAAGAACATCCGGTCTGAGTCCAAAACTCTTGGCTATAACCAAAGTGATTTTAAATAGATCAAGTATGTATTACAAATTATTTATATTTTCTAGTTAAAAAAGGAAATGGTGCTTT
>VYZT01032962.1:20049-34859 GCA_013400735.1 Pomatostomus ruficeps | reverse complement strand
AATAAATAAATAAATAAAATTGTCTGGGTATCACAATTCTAGTTTATATATCAAATTACCATGCTCCTTGATCCACTGTAGACTTTCCTTGTGATCTTGGTAAGTCAGCCTCTGTGTGTATCTGTGTATTTTCATATGGGAAACATTGGCAATGCTTCTCTATCTCAAAAATTAGCTTTTTTTGAGACATTGGGGAAAGCAGTGTCCAGATAGTGCAGGAATGGGAGACACCGTGAACTGTTAAGATTAAAGTGTCATAAAATATTTTGAAATAAGCAGGTTTAGATTCTTTAAGATCTACTCTGAGTTGGATGATTATGTGTGATCATTCTTCCTTTATTCAGTGAAGAAAGAAAAGGATCTCAAAATGGTGATTAATCTTATTTTAGGATAAACCCCTAAGCTAAGACAGATAAAGTAAAAGTACCCTTTGGAAATGTCTGAGGGAAGGACAGGGTTGTTGAATATAATGAGTACCTAGGTAACCAGTTGAGACACTGACACATCTGATTTTTAGATGTCTAAAAGTGACATAGTCAGATATGTAACAACCTGTTCACTAAAACTGCTCTTTCAAAGTTCAGTATTTATATTGCAGTAAAAATAACTGCTATTCCGATCTGGGGTTGCTTATTTCCTAAAGGAAAGCATGTGGGGTATGAATATTAGAGAAATGTTTCATTTTAATTTTTCTTCATTCTTTGACTTATGTGTTGAAGTGTGAAGTATGTAAGAGACCTCTGGAAGATCTAAAAGCAGGAGACAGCATTTGGATTTATAAACAAACTGTGCACTGTGAGCCTTGCTATTCCAAAGTTAAAGGTAAGGCCCAAGATGTATAATACTAAACACAGGAAAATTTAGTGAACCTCATTCAAGTTAATTTAATATGACAACACAGCTGTTGCTTTTGCTCATTTCTGTGCACTTAAACCTTTTCAAAGCATCTAATTCAGTAAGTCTGGGCACTTAGGATGATATCCAACCACAGGTTCTAGACACAGTTATTCTGTATTTGTGAGGGAGACCTCGGTCTCACTGTAAGTTTATCTCTTCAGGTCTCTCTGTAGAGTTGTACTTGTGCAATCAATAGAGACACCTAGAGTGAGGCAATGGCACCTTGCCCTGAAAGTGAGAATAAATTGCAAGGCCATCTGAGAATCAGATTGTTCTACAGAAGTGAATAAGCCAGGGTTCAGAGGTATTTTCACCTAGTGGAGTTACTGTGACCAGTAGAGAGGATACAAAATCTATGAAATCAAAATGAAAATATTACACTGTGATTATGATTCTTACCTTTGTGAGGAGCAACATGAGTAACAAAAATGTGCAAGGCAGGGGCAAATGGACATTTTGTTTTATTAATTTTTCTAGAAGTTGCTAGATTTTAAGTCTTCTCTCTTCATGGCATTTATTATTTCATGATACTATAAATCAGTATCTCTATACCAAATTAAGACAAAGATGTAGATTAAATGCTCTGATAAGCTGGTTTTCAATTATGTAATTCTGAGATAAGATCATGTTAACTAAAATTATATTAAAATTTGTTTTCTTAAAATACTTTGTGTTATTAAGCCATTGCAAAATCTGACAGAAATGGTGAATTTTGCAACTAATCGGATTCGAAAATTAATAAGGCAGGGTAACAGTTATAAAACTGTAGAAAGACATACCAAGGGTCTGTGTATTGACTATAATAAATCAACATGTCCTATTCAGTCAAATTACAAGACAGACAGACAGACTTCAATAGACATTCTAAAAAAGAAAAAAACCCCTAAAGTTTCCTTGTAGGACATTTAAAGTATACTGCTTTGCTTGGCATCTCTGACCAATCTTTTCTCTCTTGCAGAAAAATGGATCTACTAATTCTGACATACAGAATGCATGATGAAGAAGTTACACTATTGTTTAGTTAAGTGCATTGGCCTGTTAATTCAAAACATTGTGGGAAATTGTTCATTTTTACTGCTAGGAATTTTTTAAATGAAGTCCTACTGCATGGTTATCAAAGAAATTTATTTAATGAGAATTTAGATGCACTTTCATACACACATTGCAGGATACAAAACAAGATATTAGTCAGTATATTTATCAGATCTGTGAAACCACTAAATTGTATGTAAAACCAATGAGAATTTATTGAAATTTTCTGAATGTCAGGACATTCCTGCACATTTGTTTTGAAGGGGCTGTATTCTCTTTTATGAAAACATATCTCCTGATATAAAGATCTGTTGGCTTAATACAGCGTGAAAGGGATCCATCTTATCAAGATTAGCCATTTAGAAGTCAGCTATTCAAACTACGGTTTTCATACAAAGGGAAGTGTGTTCATACAGTACCTTCAAGGAGAGACATCAATCTCCAGAGGAAGGTTCTTCCCAAGTAACTTAAATGGTAGTTTTGAGATGGAACAACTCATCTTTGCAAAATGCATCTCTACAACTGCAGAAGGATTCTAGACAAAAATCGCTAGAGGATTTTAAGTAGAACTGCCCCACTCCACGTTTGTAATTCTGGTAACTATTTTATCACCATTTTTTTAAGAAGTGCACACTTAATAGTTGCCATGAAATAATGAAATACATACTTTGCATGATATTATGTTGTATTTATCTTTCCTACTTTATTAAACTGACTAAACACTTTGGATGGATTCAACTTGCCTAAATTTATACATCTACAGTGTAGATTTCTGACTTATTTGATCTATTCTGTCTTACATAGAGAAACAGATCTTTTTAGGAAGCAATTCAATTGGTCAGATTGCAAACATCCATTTTACTGCGATGTTAACCACGTATGAATGTACATATTACTTCCATGGTTTGCAAAGGAACCTGGAATGAACAGCTCAGATTTCTAGACATCTACACTTGGTCAGATACACTCCTTCTTTTGAGACTACAGTGAAAGCATTTTTTTTCCCTTTTGGAGACTGTATGTGTATATAAGTAAAGAAACCAAAAGAAGAATTCATGCTTTGTTATAATATGTTGCCTAAAATAATCAATAGTTCAGTAGCTTACTGGACAGACAAAGGTATTGACTACTAGTCTTTGTATGAGATGCTTTAGATTATGGTTATTCAGAACTGTTTTTTTCTGCCTTACATCTCAGTTTAAAAGGACTTCCTGGCTATGACCATGACAGAGTTACAGTGTTTGGAGGCTGCTGGACCTAGGCGAGAGCTTAGAAGCACGCAAAACATTAAAGTCATAGATTAATAACAGACTGGTGAGTGGCTGTCCCAGTCAAACTCTCTCTCCTTGACTGCACATTTCATAGTGGAGGCAGGAGGTATGGATGTCAGTGTAGTTTAAACCACTGGGCCTACAGCTGAGTGAAGATGTAATCTGTTTTGTCTGGCTTAAAGGATGTTCAGACTGATTATGCAATGGAGACATGAGACAGTAGATATTTTGTTTTGTTAATTTTACTAATATCTTATGAATTAATGTCAGTAGCTCTAATAAATCTGTAATTATTGATATCTTTTCTGGTGTGTGTCTCTTGCTGATGACATATCCTAGTTAAACTATATTTATTATAACTCTGTGCGTTAACCAGGAAACAATAATATCTGCACAACAGGGTGAAAAAAGTAGTGGCAAAATTTTAATGTCACGAATTTGGTCCTGTTGAGAGATCAACAGTTATTGCTAAAGCCCATTTACAATGGAAGATGTTAGATGTTCACTTGAGCCAGCACATTAGAATCTTGGACTTCCTAGTGTTTGAGGGGATGAGAGATTTTAGTTCACTCCCCTAGAGACCAGGAGCTCTGAGTGAAAATATCTGCTACGTAAATGCTCACTGACAGGGAAGTAGAGATAAGAAACAATAAATAATATTTCTATGCTCATTAAGTCATCCTCACTGAACAGCCCTAGTAATTTTGCCATGTAGTTTTTTGTTATTTTTTATTATATGTTGTAAGTTGGCTAAGAAGAAACACCAGGTTTGTGATTTATCATATAAAATCTGACATAGCAGTACTCATTAAGAAAAATCATATTAACATCTCAATACCAATGTATCAAAACTTAAATGTTTTTTGTCCTTTTTGCATATCATTAGCTTGTGGTGTTTAATTTCCCTTTGACTAGTCCTTCCATGAAACAATCCAAATGAAGAGTTTGCTGGCAGCTGTTTTAATGAACATGTTAACTTCAATAATGCACTAAATTAGACTGAAAAGCTGTATTGAGAGATGATGTACTAAATTATGTGGGGATTTGTATTTCATCAGGCCCATTTTTTCAGTGTGTAATGGATACTTTATTTTACAAAGCTGGGGCATTGCTCTACAGGGAGGGGAATCAAGCAATCAGAGGAAAGGAGTGAACGCATATAATGCATATTTATGCATTTAAACATGTCGATTGCTTCAAAGCTACTGATATTTAAAAGAACAAGGAGTGTCATAAGAACATCTTTGCAGGGTTAATATATTCTGTTGTATCCTGGTTAGGGCTCTCACAGAATGCTCAGCCTGAGCATTCCTCACAGGGTGACAACCATCTGTAATACTGTCCTCTCATCCTCTTCCTCTTGAAATAAGCATCTCTGTCAGTTTGACAAGACATACTCTCTGGTACTTCACAGAGTCTCCTTAGCTGGGCTTGTAAAAAACATCAAATGGACCTCGCATTTATTCCGTAGGTCACCTCTATTCCTTGCTTCTTGGTATAGGGATGTGTGTAGTGTTGGGATAGCTTCAGGTGTTCAGTTTATTTACTCACAACAATAAGGTCAGAACTCTGCTACTCCACTTGCCTTCCTTGATATGTGATATTTTAACGTAATCCTGTTGTTTAGAATGAAAAATACCCACATTCTTGGTTGGTTTTGCTTTCTGATCATACTTGCACATCGCTCATTGTAGCTACTCTGTTACACCAGGAGGTGGTTTCAGCTCTCAGTCTAGTTGATGCCAGACTACGAGGGAGAAATGCCTTCTTTTCTTCCTTCTGCAGCACCAAAACACCCCATTTTTCTTCACAGGAGCAGAGACATCCATCATTCCTTAAAGACAAAGGGTAAAGAGACTCGATACTTAGGTATGTTCGATGTGCCAAAGTCTGAAATTTTTGACACAAATAGCTCTGTTTAGCTGCTTAATTGATGCAGAACAATTGAGTTCTTAAACTGATAAGTATTTCTTTCTTTGACTTCAAAGGCCTCCTCTTCTGTTTTGTGCTTTGCCTGGTCTGAGCAACTCAGCTCTAGTATCCTGCATCAGTAAAACTAGGACTTACAAACATTCCTTGCATTTTACAGAGAAGAATCTACAGACACTCTCAAAATATGCTTGGCACAATCTGCTAAAATCAGACCTCCTTGCACATTTCAATAACTACCACCTTTTAAAACCATGGAGATGGTGTTGTCCTCTGAACAGATGAACTAAGCCCAGAAAGTGGGAGTGCCAACTTCAGTTTGTCCCCTAACAAACCTAAGCAGGTTGTGTAACACAGTGGAAGAGTTGGATATGTGGAATAAACAAGATGTTCCCAGTAGTCTTTTTGCCACATTTCATGCCCAGTGCAGGGTGGATCCTTATGGCCCATGTTCCACTGGATAGCCACACTGCTTGCACATTCATTATATGCTTATTGATAACTCAGGAATGACTGCGGAATAAAAAATACATAGTCCTGGAAGCAAAGACCAAATCCTGGAATTTCACCATCTCATCCAAGTAGTCTAATTAAGAATTAAAAGTAGTATGAATGATTAGAGGGGTTGTCTATACTCAGATTTGGTTTGAGTAGGATGATGAGGGAGTGGAATGTAGCAGTGACCCAGCCAGCTGTTTCTATGAAAACTAAAGAAATATCTTGGATAAATTTTTCTTCCCAGGACAGTGAATCTGAGGGAGATGGAGAAAGCATGGCTGAGGAAATCCCTTAAATCTTGCCACGTTTTAGCCCTGTCAGTCAAAGACTCTGTTCCAGCACTGTTATTTTAATATGCATCAGGTTGTTTTAATATTCAGCAAGTGCTGGAAAGTTCTGCCGTTCTGTTAAGTTGGATAATGCAAATATGTTCCACCTCTGTTCAGAACTCATTGGATAGCTGTCATTCCTCATCATTCTGTGATTTGTAGGAACCTTGGACCCTTCCTCTGTAACCACCCCTTTCCTTTCCCCTTAAAATTCAGTGTAACCACCCCCCAAAGGTCTTTCTTGTAGCCCGCATCCCCTGAGAGTAAACCTGGGTGCTGCTGCAAGAAAGTCCATTATCGCTTCTTTGTTCCCGCCTACGCTTTATTAATATTGACCGCTCTGCTCAACTACTGCAGAGTTGATAGCTATGTAAAAAGATAAACAGAGAAACCTGCTCCTCTGCAGCCATTTATCTGACCAAGCGCTGGACCATTGCCCTGTAGGCTCCCAGGCAGTCCTGCGGTCCAAAGCATTAGTGGAATTTTGGGGAATCTTCTTCATCTGAAGACCATTAGAAATACATCTTCATATGATGATCTCTTTGAAGCCTTAGTATCTTCGTCTTCCCAGCCTGTGAGCTCTTTTGGACAGGAACTCTCTCCTGTTTGTGCAGTGTCCAGCATGGCAGTGGCCTCTGGGTGGTACTGCTGCACCTGTATGAATGACCCAAGAAAAATTCAGTTTACTTCCCTTTCCAAGCAAGCTGCTTGGAAATGGAATATTTTTTCGTGGAGTTTTTATAACTGTGTTATAAATTGACAGCTACAGTCTTGTAGGCTGTGCCAGGACTTAAAAGTGGCTGGTTTTGTCCTGTTAGAATCAATATCTGAATATAATCATGCCAAAAGCACTTGTCTGAGTCTTGGCATTACTGTGCAGTCATCAGACATCTGTTTAGGGAGCTTAGACAGCTACTGTGGTCAAAACAATTGGCAGTCAACATTTTAAACCTACCCACTCAGGAAAAAAAGAAGACACAATCATTTCTGGAAAGAAAGGACAAACTTTTTCTGGCATTCAAGTAATTTTTCCACATGTTCAAATACTAAAAGAAGCAGAAAAGGAAGAAAATATTAAGAAAAAGATGAAAGCATTATGCAAATAAGTCAATTAAGGAATTTTAAAAGTACTGTTGTTGTAAATAATGGTGCCATTGAAATAAATAGTCAAACTTGACTGTAAGATGAATATTCCAGAAAACATTGGTCTGTCTTCATATCTTCTGGTTCCTCCAGGGAGTTTCCACCCACGGAACTTTGAATTACATTATCTCTGTATGAAGTTCAAATCTTGGAATTAAGAATGAGAATCCAGATAACCACATTTGTAGCATTTTAACTTCAAATAGCCAAATATTTAAACAATATTTGGGATATCTACAGAAGTATATGACTGATAATGCATTTCAACAGCATTTTTACCTGTTTTCGCAATTTATAATGCATTTGAGCATTGATTTTATTCATTTGCCTAAGTGACATATGTGAAAATAAAAGTAAAGCCTTTTGGAGAAAAAACACCAGTTTTCTCACAGCAAAATTCTGTCTGGGAGCAAGCATACCAGTTTTGACATGACTGACATTTGTGGAAAGCTGAAGGAGGAAAGCTGGGAAGGAGCAATATTTTTTCTGCCTCTTCCACTTGAGTGAGAGACATGCCAGATACCCAGTCAGAAAAGGGCACATGCTTTGAGAACTGTGGTTTCTGGGTTTTAATTCGGAGATCACCAGGACTATTTAAAAACTCCCCTGCCTTCTAATTCAGAATCAGAATCTCCTCAATAGGAACATAAATGAGACAGGGAGTGAAGCTAGCAGGGACTCTGCTTCTCGTAATGAAACTGTAACAAACACAAGGAAAGGATCTACCTAAGATGAATACAACCTTTTTGTAATACCACAATTCATACACCCTTCACCAATCCAGTGAATATACTCAAGAAATACCTTTGCTGTACTGCATTTCTTCTATTTCCGGATTGTTCCAGAAAGGGCTGATTTTAGACCAGCTCTCCTCCAGCCCTGGAAGTCCGACACTGACTGCACATCTCCAGGATGGACAAAAGGGACCCAGAGGGAGAAAGACTGATAGATCCATTACCACCTGTGATAGATCCATCACTACCCGGACCCAGGACTTCTGGCATGGCAGGAAGAATAGCAAGGGGTTTTATGCCAGCCTAGTGATGTTGCAAGAAAGATCTCAAATACTCTGCAAGTTATGCAGTTTATGGAACAGAGGGTCTTGTTGCTTGACCAAACTGAACCTGGATGAGGGTTCAGGTATTTATTTTTTTAAACCATTCCCTATCTGAAAATCCAACACATCCACTTTGACAAATGAAAAGCCTTTCAAGCAACTGCAAATTTTCCATGCTCTTTAGACATAGTGCCACTCAGATGTGTCTTCTCAAACACATTTACTGCTGGACTGCAGGTTTTTTGTATTATTTAATTTTTTGTACATATATCACATAACCAGTGCTATGCATATTGCTGTTTATTTTTTTAAGATGATAACTTCTAAACCACTTTTCAGTAATATAAAGCCTGAGTCTATTAGCCTATATTTACTAACATTTTGCAAACTGTAAAAACCACTTACGTAGCCACATGATGGACTTCCTAACATGGATACTAATTTTTTTCCACTTTTTTTGCAAAGTTGATGAATTTCTTGAATCTCTTTTCCCAACTAGATGCAAATAGATAGAAGTAAAGATGACAGAAGATGAATAAAGGAAAAAAAAAAAGAAAAAATTATAACCAGAATTAGTTGAACCCTTCTGTATATTCACGTCATCATGAAATAAGACATTTTCATTTTTCCTGAATCAATTGCCACTGTTCCCTGAAGATAAGTCAAGCTGAAATCTGGAGTCTTGGAAGAAAGTGTGTCATGGATTTTTAGCCTCCTAGAGAGATGTATTTATGTCATTGTGATCTTCAGCACTTCACACTCAAGCAGCCTTGCAAAAACTTTACTCGTATATTATTAGCTCATTTATTAACAACCTTGAACACTACATCTCCCCCTCAACCTTCTCTTTCTTATTCATCAGTGGTAAACCAAATGATACTCTCCAATATACTTGTATACTGGAGACAATGTAAATATTCAAACTTCCTTGAAAGTCTAATTAGTCTTTGCTATCAATGAAGACTCATTAGAAAGAAACCCATCCTGATTTGCAAGATTCAGGCTGATGCTTTCTGTTTATAGGAAAAGGAAGGGATGGGATGTGGTGGAGGGAACGGAGGGAGGGCTAAAGCATTTGAAAGTCAGAGTGATTTGATAACAATCAAATAACAACCCATTGAACAAGAGCTGTCATGGATAATTCTGTCTAGCTGGATCTACAAACTAGCAGACCCTGAGCTTAATTCACAGACAGTATCTTTGGATACCATAAACACTGATTTTCTGGAGCAATGTGAGCTCATTGAAATGATGCAATTTTGGATTTGTTCCTATAGTAAATCCATTCTAATGTTGACTACAATGTGCTTCAATTTGATATTAATTAAAAAAGGAAAAAGCCCAAAAGAATCATGGTAGCTCAGAGAAGGAAACAAGTATAAAAAAAAGAGAAAGTCAATTAGCATGAAATTAGCAACAGCTAGGAAGTCAAAATGTTTGCAAGAGACATTGAGAATTGTTGCGGTGTGCTCTGGTCAGTTTTGGTCTATTTCATGGCCAGGCTCTGCTCTGTACCCTCCCCCCACTCAGTATCAGTTCTCCACCCCACGGAGGTCTCTGTATTGTGTAATCCTATACAAAGCCCACCAAATTCAAACCTAGCACCCCTCCCCTATTGGATGTTGTACCCTCCCCCTGCCCCCTCGTGTCTGTATTTCTGTAACTGTAACCCCCCGTGCTGGTGCTTCCCCGGTATGACCCCGGTGCTGAATACACCATCTGGGAACGCCCCTCCGCCTTGTCTCTCCTTCTTTGGCGCTCCTGGATCATCGGTGAGTTGGGTGAACCCCTACAGGAACTTCGCCAGCCCTCCTGTGCCTTGGAGCAGCCCAGCAGCCCCTGAAACTGCTAGCTGATGCCTGGTGCCCCCCCCCCCCCGGAATGCACCTCCCCAGAGAATGAAGAATCCATGCTGTAACTTCGGGAAAATATTTAATTGCTCAAATAATGCAGAGTAAATGTATAAATTTAACAATAACAAATTGCTAGGTCTGGGTAATATCTATGCAAAAACTCTACGGCAGCTCAAGTGTGACTTTGCTGAAGTTCTCACAAACATTTACTCTACTGTTCAAAGCAGGCTTGGTGCCAAACAAATTGGAATCATCAGCTGGGACATCAGCCTTGAAAAAAACCCATGAAAACTGCTCTGGGTAACTAAATTTCAGTTAATCTCATTTTTTTATCAAGCCAATTTGTACAAATTAGAATAAATAACAGAATACAGAAGCATCTGGATATGTATGATATATTGGAGTCCACACAGATTTTTTAAAGCAGGGCATGCTCATGAATATATGAGTGTTTCTGAAGAAGCCAATATGCTTTTAGTTAAGCTGATTTCTTTAAGAACATTTGGCTTTATAAGAAAATGTGGAGTGAGAATAGAAAGAAAACAATGGGATAGAAAATTCCATTTTCGTTATGGAGTGAGACAGGAAACAATGGGAGGTTTGGCCTGACTTCTGTGGGGATAAGGCTATATAAATTAGGGCTTGTCAGCTGGCAAGAGAAGTATCTGAGTTTTATATAGTCATGAATGACAAAGAGAAGCTGAATAGGGAATGATTAATCATTCTGTCTTTCTCAGAAAACCAGAACTAAGGGAAACCCAATTAAATTACTAAGCAGCAGATTTAAAGTAGATAATAAGAAGTGGTTTTTCTAACAATACATTATTAAATTGCAGCTCTAATTGCCACACGGTGCTGTAGAGCTCTAATGTTTAAATGGTTTAAAAATGGGTCTCAGCAAATGGAATATTATTACACATTGGTCGCTATCAAAATTAAATGATCCAGATGTCCTGATTCAATAACTTCTGAAAGACAGAAAATACCCATCAATATTTTTCTTGTTTCTGAGATATTTTCCTTACAAAGCTACTATCAGCCCTTGCTAAAGGCAGAATACTTTAGGATAGGATGGACTTCTGCTGGCCTGATAGTGGCTCTGTTTTTATAAAACTACTTTCACAGTCATTTTTCAGACTGGAACTGCACTTAAAATAATCTCACCAGACTCGGAGTTTACTGTCTGTGCTCTGACCTTATTGTTACACATCTTTTGTATAGCCCAGACTGGATTACTGCAATTAATTCTTTACTGGTTTGCCTGAAAGGCAGATCCAGCCTGCAGCTATTGCAGCATAAAGCAACAAGCTTATTAACAGAAAAGAGCAGATGGGATTTGCGGACTTCCTGCTTCTTTGTTCACTGCATTGGCAGCCTATTAGGAACTACACTGATTCAGAAATTCCTACTATAGGGTACTGGGTAAGTAGCATTCTATAGTAGATTTCTACTGATTTAGGGCACATAATTTCTCAAATCCAGGAGTAACAGGTTTCATGGGCACATTAGGATATTTGGGGTTGGTGTCAAACACATTTTATCAATGCCTTAAAAAAAGAATGGAACCATCAAGCTTTCAGTGTGGTTTGTAAAGTGCTGAGGAAGTTCTGGGTTGATCAAACTCATCAGCTACTGCTGGGATACTGAATGGAATTCATTGACAATTTATTAGTAATACCAATATTGGGAGGAGAATAATTTATGTTTAAAACACCAAACAATTAGGTTAACTATTTAAATGGCTAAGATGTCCAAATCATCTTTGCAGGAGACAAACAGACTGGCATGAAAATCATGGGACAGTGTTTTCATCAACATGCATTTTACCTGCCAGCACCTCTGTGTGAAGCTATGTTATTAGTGGAATTATGTGTTAGTGAAATTGCAAGTACACTTAAAATAGAGCAACAAATACAACACAGTGAAATGCATTTTTACCCTTTACTAGATCCAGTTATACAGGAAGTGCCTGGAAAAAAGACAGGGTCTCACACTCTCTGTGAACATGGTAGCTGAAGTATGCACAACTTAAAGCTGCTTTCTACCCACACTACTGGGTATCAGGCTTAAAGCAGCTCCAGTCAAGGGAGAGCCAATCTCTGGACCACTTTCTTGGGGATGCGATTTCTATGATCAATTCACCTGTCTGGAAAAGCATTTGTACCCATGCTAAGGCACAATGCCCTGTCCTAAGCTTTTCCTCTTGGGCAACTGAGTTCTGAAATGAATGTCTGCATGCAACATTTGTGTAGGTGGCACAAACAGTAGAGGGCATTTGAAAATTTGCAACTGCTTGTACTCATAACTGACGACAAGCATTCCCATGGTGACTCTTAAGATCCTGTGCTATGATGCTACATGCTCTACTGTGTCCTCAAATTTGTCAGAACTGGTGTCCACACCAAGGTATTTTTAATGATGCAATATCCAGACCACACTGTCACATTCCTGTTCTGACAACTGAAAACATCAGATACCCATTTTCTGGGGTTTTTTGCTAGTCCACTAAATGACTTTGCATCCCTGGTTCAAATAGAAAAAAAAATTTAATTCCTCAGTTTTGAATCTCTTTTGAGCATCTCACAGAACCATCAAGGCTGGAAGAGACCTTCAAGATCATCTAGTCCAACCATCAACATGGCACCACTATAATCACCCCTAAACCATATCCCCAAGTGCTACATCCAGACACCTCTTGAATGCCCCCAGAGACAGTGACTCCACCCCCTACCTGGGCAACTTATTCCAATGCCTAACTACTCTTTCAGTGAAAAAAAAAAAAAAATTATGATATATAACAATAACCTCCACTGCCTTGTTGCATCCTCCAGTACTGATATTATCATAAACAACTTCTTGGCTTTTTTTTTTTCATTGTATACTAGTGATGTGTAATAATATTATATATGCTGCCAATTAATCTTTTTATATCATTTTGCAATCTTACTGGCTTAACAACGCACTTCTAAGAATTAAGGCTAGTACCATTATAAGTGATAACAAACTGAGAGATATGCATTTTGCCTGGGACTAAACATGTAGAAGCTCAATTCTCCTTTTACTTGCAGGAGTAAAGATTACAGCTATCTGTAGTAGAGAAAACTGGATTCTGTTACTCACTTTAATAAAACATGGCAGAATTGGGGCCAGTTTTTACACTCTCAACATTTCTCCCCTTCCTTCTTCCAAAGGGACAAAGGAGACACAACTAAAGTTTTGGATTAAGTGCTATCTGGCTGCAAAGTATTACACTGTGGACTGTATTTACTCTCTTCACTGACAGAAGTTAGATCATCTGGAAGTCAGTGCTTTGTGCTCCACTCTAGCTTCCTTTCTAGTCATTCTTATAGGACTGCTTGGTATTATATATACAAGAGCGCCTGACTGACAAACAACAGTGCTGTTGTCCTGTGCACCTGCAGAAGAAAGTTTCCAGATTATAAACAAAAGAAACAAAATTGCGACAGGCTGGATGACTTCAAAGTTGATTTACGCCCTGAACAGAGAATCAGTATCTATTCCTCCCTACACCAGAAACCTGAGACAGCAACAAAGCAGGCTGAAGGCAGCAGTGGCTGATAGTGCTAGTGCTCTGCCTGAAGCTGATGCTCAAGAATTCGGTAGTGACCGACCAATAGCTATTATTAGTGGGTAGCCGACCAACTTACACACTGAGACTCACAGAATCACTTAGGCTGGCAAAGACGTCGAAGATCACGGAGTCTGTTAAGCCAGCACTGCCAAGTCCTCCCTAAACCATCCCCAAGAGCCACATACATCTATACATCTTTTAAATACTTGCAGTATGGTGACTCAACCACTTCCCTGGACAGTCTGTTCTAATGCTTGACAACACTTTTGGTGAAGAAATATTTTGTAATATCTAATCTAAACCTGCTCTGACTTAACAGAGATTTGTTCCCGATTTCATATCAGAGCTGTAGGAGACTTAAGACTGTGACTTAGAAGGTTGTCCCCTATAGGTGTAGCTAGAGGAAATGAACTCAATGAGGCTTGTGCGATGCCTGAGCTGTCTTGGGCAGCACTGAATCTCTGCTTACCTCCTAGGTGACAGGGAGCTACACAAGCAATGGCTTCTTACAGTGCTGGGAGTGAACATTATTCATCTCTCTCTCTCTCAAAGATTTGCAATCTACAAGCCCACCTGTGTATCTGGATTGTGTTAAGGAAGACATTTCAATACGAGGGCATCTTTCACCTTAGGGGTTCTCCTATACATAACCAATACATAGCTACGTAGTTTTCTGCGTAGCAATGCTCGGTACAGTCTTTGCTTCACCACCAACGCAACTTCAAAACCACGTCGTTTTCCTCGCTTTGGGCCAAAACTCCCAGAATCAGCATGTTTCAAACCTACAAACGGCGGCTTTCGACTGAATGATCTCCTTTCAACCCCAACAAAGCCTCTATTTGCGATTCCTATTCCCGCCCCCCCCCAATCTGCATAATTACAACCCTGACACCACCAGGCTCTAATTACACGGCTCGCGAGAGGCGCGGCGCCCTGGGCCGTATCCAGCCCCCGGGCGGGGCGGGAGGCGGTGGGGTGCAGCGAGGAGAAAGCGCGTTGGTTTAAACACCCGGAGCTCCGCTCGGAGGTGGCCTCGCCGCCCTTCCCCGGGGCTGGATGGTGGGGGCGCCGGGCGGCTCTTTGTTCCTGCCGAGTGCGTGTGCGCGGCGCTCGGGCTGCCGGAGTGGGAGGGGATCCCGCCCTCGCCGCCGTTAACGGGAGGCTCAGGAGCGGCGGCAGAGCGGGGCTGGGCGGGCGACACAGCGGCGC
>VYZT01032962.1:0-19836 GCA_013400735.1 Pomatostomus ruficeps | reverse complement strand
CGGTGCCCACCCTGCTGTGCCCGCCGGAGCCCCTCGCCTACTTCAAGCCCTCGCCCGGGCCGCCGACGGCTGGCGGCGGCGGGCAGGAAGGCGGCGGCGGTCCGGAGGCGGCGGCCACGGTGCTGGACGAGGTGGCGGTGCTGGAGCTGGAGGATGGCTGCGGAGAGGACGAGGATACATGGTACATGCGGCTCGGCCCTGCCCTGCTCCCCGACCCGGCCCGACTGTGCCCCTCGGCTCCGCGGGTCGGTCGCCCCCCGGCCGGGCCTCCCGCAACGGTCTTTCGGCTCTGATTAGCATTAGCCCCCAAATCCACTTGATCTCCCTGCTTAGACTGGAATCTGCTTTTTTTTCCTTTTTTTTTTTTTTTTTTTTCCCCCCCCTCTTTCCATCCCCGCTCCAAACCGTGCCGTCGGTGTGTGTGGCCGTGCGGAGGGAAGGGCCCCGTGTACGGGACGCAGCTCAGGTCGGGGCTTCATCGCCCGGCTCGCCCAGGGCGTCGCGCCCTCCGTGGGGAGCAGCGCTCCTTTTCCACCCCGAGGAAGATCGTTCAGATCTCAGCCTAGTTTCAGCCTCCTCTTTACATAAGGAATTAAAAATAACGGAATTTCGTTCTGAGAAAGCCTTGATCTGAGCAGCGCTGCTTCCTCATTCTAAAATCCCTGCCAAATCGTCTCCCATCTTCAGGGATTTGGGAGGGCTTTTGTCTTTTAGACACTGATCTAAATTGTTGTGTATCTTACGCGCCCACGTAGCTCCAAAAGGCACGGCAGGGTGCTAGTAAATTGAATAAATCGGAAGTGAATAGCGAATGAATAAGGCAAAAAATAAAATCTACCTGGGGGAATGGTTGCACTCCGTAAAACCAAACAGAAGGAGAGATTGCAAGGTAGAGATCTAAGTAGATCGGTAAAGCTAGTGCCTCAAAACCTGTTTCAGCAACGTGGACGAGCATCGTAGGGACAGTGTTGGAATACTATCTTGGCTGCGTAACCATGTGAAACGTCATTGATCCTCAATTGTCCTGAAGTGTCAATAACAATAGATAAATCACCTATATTTAAATAACAGTTTTAAGTATCTAAGCTTCCATGTAGCTTTTTTTTTAACGAGGTTAGTTTTTGAATCAAGCTAATGTCAGATGGGAATAAAATGCAGTATAAAGGAGCTGACGTGTTCAAACATCCTTAATTTTGGTGCAAGATAAAGTGTTCAAAAATTGATCTGAATGTCAGAAATATTTCTGATTGTTGTATGTGCTTCATGGTAACAATAATGTGTTTCTGAAAATTGCTTTTGAGAATCATGTACAAATTGCGTGGAAATTTTTGCCAGTGTTGCTTCATTGTGTGTGTGGTTGGTCTGTGCAGGGCTGGTTTGGGCTTGTCAGTCCAGACTTAAATCAGATTTTACATTGGTTCTAACTTGTAGCTTTCCTAGCATTAAGGAAAATCCATGTTGTTTGATAATGATAATGTCCTGTTAAACAAAATGCTTTCCTTGTTTACATTTTAGGGTGGCAGAGAGTCATTGTTGCATTATGTGCCGTAGTAAAATTTCCTTCTCCAATTTGACTTCCTCCCTGAAAGCAATCCTATATTTGGGCACCAAAATTTACCCTAAGTCACACATGTATGTGTCCACAGGCAGAATTTCATGACAGGGACTTGTTAACAAATTTATTCCACTAAGAGTGAGTTGTTTTAGCTGTTGAACGTTTTCAGTTCAGGGCTGAATTTCTGTCATTGTCCATGAAAGGTCAGGCATGTGCTGGCAGTTGCTTGGGGCTTTCTTGTTATATCAGTCCGTAAAGCAAAAGGCTGTCTGAAAAGCCAAAGCATTCAGTGCATATCCTAGTTGTTGATTAGTAATTTTAGGCCTTAAATACCTTTGGGTTTTTGTGTTCTACTTGCCTTTTTTTTTTTTTTTTTTTTTTTTTTTTTTTTTTTTTTTTTGTTTTTTTTTTTTTTTTTTTTGGTTGTTTTTTTTGTTTGTTTGTATTTTTTAACTGCAATTACAAAAAACCCCAAACCAGCCAACCCTGTGGAACTGCAGCAGGCAAGTCAAACTACTTTGTAGTATTCAACTTCTTACAGGAATGTCTGATCATCAATCAGATTTTCAGCTTTTGAAGCACGACTTCAGGTTAATGGGAAACCTGAAGGCTTTTCTTTCCTTTGCTTTTTGTTTTTTTCAGTATCATTTTTTTAAACATGTCAGGCACTGCGGGAAGTCTGGGGAAATGAGTCCTCTCCTCAGAGCAATTCAATAGGTGATCTCTGCTGGGATTGCCAAGAGAGATAGATAGCAATTGCACTGAGGATATTTATTCCTTGGGAACTGGATAGACAGTGCTGATTGACTTCAAAGACAGAAACTCCGCGGAGCAGGCACTGGAGAGGGGTTGCTTTGGTGTGACTTGGGTAGCTCTTGAGCCAAAACCATGAAGGTGAAAGGCTGCCGCTACCTGTTAGTTACCACCTTGAGTGGCAGAATCTTGTTTAGTTTTTGGTCTTGCCTTTCACTCCCCATTTGTACAGGCCAGATGGGTTTGCAGTCTGTGGAGTGTTTTTCTGGTACCTTGATAATCTGCCTCTGGCTGTCCCTAGCCCCATCTCTCAGACGTGGTCAGGCTGGGTGCCGCGAGTCGTCTCCAGCAGACAAGAATAGTTTGCTTCCTGGAAGATTTGCACTCTCCTAGGTGAATTGGCATCTGCTGTGCCTGCTAATCTGCCAGGTCGACAGCAGCAACCCAGATCTCAGCCTCAGGAATTCTCTCATGAAATCTGCTTTGAAACCTGGTTTCCTAATATGCAAGTGATCAGTTGCCAACTCTGGTCTGAGAATAATGCACATACACTAGCTTTTCTTGCTAATGTGCTTTTTTTTTTTACTGCTGGTGTTGAATATTGAAAATAGATTTTCAGTGTTTCTCATCTAATGTTTTTTAATAATTACAAATATGAATTGAACAACATCTGGTTCATCTCTGTGAAGATAAAATCAAATACTGAAATTACCTAAATCTACAGTAAAGATAAGTATAGGGAAAAGCAAGAGCACCTTTGGTGTGCGTACAGCACCTGACACATTTGAACTTTGGGCAGTGCTGAAATTCAGAAAATTATAGTGATTACATAGGAGATTTTAATGTGAAATCTACTTGAACTTTGTTTGGACACGCCAGACCTGTAGAGTTAATATTTTGCTACCTACTTTCCTGAAGAGGGAAGAAAGAAAACTAATGTAAATGCATCTGCTTCAGGATATTTTTTTTTATTAGATGTCCTCTTGCAGGGCTTTGCATGTTAGAAATTATTAGTGAGCTAATAGGAAAGTGAGCTTACAAAAGCAAACTTTCAAGTATATCTTGCTGATACTTCTGTGTATTTTGGTTAAGGTTGTACGTCTTGCCTACCAAGACTCACAGTCCTCAAGAGAAATCACTGAGTCCTCTGCAGTGGTGCAGGCATGTTCTGGATCATCCAACTCCTGAGATAGAAGCTGCAAAACGTTCCCTATGCTTTAGATTGGAGCAAGGTAATCTTTGTTAATTTCATTATTAGGAGGTTGACATTTTTGGTTTGGTGTTTCGCTCATCTTTGGTGTTTTCACAATTTAGCAGGCTTTATGCACGGGAGACATGCAGTTTTTTCTTATGTGTGCAAGTCTTCCTTCATTACATAAATGCTAACAAATGTTTGAATTTTTTCTTTTCCAATGATACGGTTTTTAAAGTGTTTGCCTCGTTTGTTACCCATATTTTCTCTTGCACAACTTGTTGTTCTAACTTGTCAGTTTTCATCCATGGCTTAAAATGGAGGACCTCCTGACAAGGAAATATTGATGCAAACTTTACTATTGACGTATCTTCATTTTTTGTAAAGTCAAAATTATCATGGGGCTATAAATCTTTAAAGGAATATTTGTCAATATCTAACATAGTGTCAGGACATTGCTAAGTATAGGACACACCAGGAAGAGCTGTGACTTGACTGTAGTGCTGTTTTGTTTGCCTCTGGGTAATCCTGGGCACTGGAATCCATGTGATGGCTGTTCAGTGCTGAGAACTTGTAGGGTTATATCTGTGTGCACTGACTTTTGTTTTAAATAAATACCAGACAACACTTTTCTTACTCTTACCTTCTGGGGTCTCATTAAGATTGTATTAAGTGTTGTTGAAGAAAGTGATTAAGGGAGGATATTAAGGTTTATAACTCACTGGGAAAGAAGAAGAAAATGAACAATACGGGAAGATGACAGAAAAAGGAATAAAGCTAATGACAGCGTGAACATATGGCTGTACAAGTTAGCTGCAGCCATCATTAAGAGAGATTGAACATGTTCCTGTAGGCTTTGGAGGATATGGGTAGCTGTGGATAAGTCTTTTCCAAAATCAGGCATTTAACTGAATCAGGCTCTGAAGGCGTCTGCCTCTTTGCATTGACTATAAAAGATACTGCAATAATTATTGCTCTAGAAATATTTAGTTGAGCTTATTTGCCTCAAGTTACATGGGCCAGACTGTGGTTCATATATTGGTAATCACCCCATCTAGTTTAGGATAGACTTTGCCTCATTAATTGGGTATCTGAGTTCAGGTGTCTTTAGGGTGAGCTGAGTATCATGCTTGACCATCAGTGGAAGTTTTGTCTGTAGAGCCAGAGGAATCAGGTGACAAGGTTTAGGTGTTAGACTGTAGAATGAATTCATTATTTCTCTCAAGTCCGCTGTCCCTAGTGGGTGCTTGGCACGCAACCCCGTGTGCTCCCCTGAAGGTACATCTGTGTGGGGTTGGGCATCCAACAGTGGAGCACAGTCTGGTGTAGAAGCTCTGTTTAGATTGCCTCACACAGGTACCTGGTGCCATTTGAGATGGCCTGTTCCCCTGGTTTCTGTTCAGGACAGATGCAGACCTTCCAGAGGTCCTGTGCTGCTTCTCCTATGCTTTAATGGTATCTTGGCCTTCCCCAGGGCCTCTCAGGTGGGCAGGCACATCCGAGTATGGACAATTGAGTCAAGCCTTTAATGGCAGTGTAGAAACAAGCAAGAGGACTGCATGACCTGTTTTTCCCCTTACAGGGATTTATTTAAATTGAATAGTCAATAAAGATTTTAAATTTAAATCACTTTATAGTTATCAGAGTCTCTCTCTCTACAGAAGTCACATAAAGTGATGTATGTCACTGAATTATGTTGACAATGAGTTACTCTGATCCATATGTTCTACTCATGGTGATTGGCTTATGAATTTCCTGAGCTCTAAAAAGTTTCTGAGAAATTATATGCCATAAATAAAACCTATTATGGGAGCAGTGTGTTCAGAGAGGGCATAGACTTGTGTTTATACTGCAGCAATTCTGTGGTAAAATTGCTTTAATTAATAATTCAGTTAAGACTTAATTAACACTCATATTTCTAAGTAGTTTCTTTTAGCACCTGTACCTTTACAAGTAATACATAATAAGCAAATATCATCCTTCTCACTCTTAAATTTTTAGAAGTTGATTTCACAATATTTATTTATTCCTTTGTTTTGCAGCCAGATGTGAGACTTCTGTAAGAATCTAATAATTTGGTTTTTGAAGTACAGCAAACTTTCTGTAACTTGACTTTCCTGTGTTTTGTTTTGCAGTGCACTCAATCAGTAATATGCATGTATAAATATGTACACATAATTCATCCAGATTTTATAAGTGACTCAGTAAGAATGGCGTTCTTTTTTTCTGGTGCTAAAGTTTCAAACTTTGTACCTAGAAGTTGAATGGTGTTTTCCCATTTTAGCCATATGCCGTGCAAGGGCATTTTCAAGGATTTTGAAATCTAGTTGTGCCTCTTCTGCTTGGCCCCAAGTCAATGGTTAACATTGAAGTACTTGAGAAGTATTAAATGCATAGTCAAAAAATGTTTATAGTGTACCAGAGTGTCATTTCTGAAACAGCTTATCAGTAGAATTCACTTAGTACATGGTGTGTTAGCCAAAAATTAAACCAGTTTAGTTGTCGTAGCTGTTTAGACACCATAGTGCACATGGAAATAAAAAGCAGTAAAAATTGATTTTTGTCTGCAAAGTCAGCATGTCTGAATAAGTTCACGCAGAGAGAAGAGCTGTGAGCCAAAACAAGTAAAAATTTTGCCAGCCTATTTTTGAGTTGTAACTAACTCCCGTTCTCTTATTAAGATTTTTAATCCGGCCCTCATTTATTCCTGCTCATGTGAATTTTTCTTACTACATTATATCCTGATTTTCATAAAGGTTTTCATTTGTTTTTTTGAAACATCCCAGCACTAGGATATCTCATAACAAGGCTAAAATAACAGTCTTGTGAGAGATTTCTGCCAAAGCAGTCCAAGGCAATGAAATAGTCCAACAGCTACTTGGCCTTTCAGGCCAGAAAATCACTTGAATGGTGGTGTTTTCTTTCCACTTTGCTATGCTCACCAGCCTGTTTCTTTCCTAGTGGAAACTACTGTTTTGAGTATTTCGTGATGGAAGTTAAGAATTCACCTTGACATAAATCTTTAAGGTTTATTATAAACACAGAGGTGGTCTCCAGCAGGTGGTTCTTCTGTGAACCACTATGGGAACTTGGGCAAGCTTCTCAACATTCCTCTGGTCTACCACTAAGTAGGTAAAGCTTTTATAATGTTCATAATGAACTAAGTTTATTACAAATCCTGTTTCTGTGCATTAAGCATGCTGGCTTTAAGGAGGATGAAAGTTAAATGTAACCTCCTGTGATAAGATCTTTGCTTGGAATCCTTCCTGTTTTCTGTGAGCAGTTACAGTGTTGAGGTAATACTTGCTTGTTGTTCCTTTCCAGTTGTTCTGACTCTGTGGGCTGGCCTGGATCACATCTTTCTTCTTGAGTTTTCTTTTGTTTGAAACTCTGCTGGTTTATTATGCTTGCAGCAGTTCTCTGTCTATTGTAGGGTCAATTACCTCACTGTTTGGATTTTAATCTTGCTGTCTGTTTTATTTTTTTAGGTTAATTGAAGTGAACAGGGCCACCTAACAGTCTTGATGCTGTGGTAGAGCCTCTTCTGTGTTTTCTTGGCAGGAGTTGTAGATGTTGGGACATGTGTTAAGTTCTGTGAGCAGAGAGATGTGACTTGTAAACTTCCTAGCTGATGGAGATGGGTGTAAGCCCTCTGAACCTGATGAGATGGTGGTGACTGACACCCTGGCTGAAGATACCCTGCATAACTTCACCTCTGCAGAAAGCTCTGAAGGTGGATAAACTGAGGACTTAAGAGGCTTACCAAGTATTCAGTCTGTAGGAGCTCAGCTTTTGTGCAGGGCTTCAAAGCATAACTCGTCCAATTCAGCCTTCCAGATAGGAAGCTCCTCTTTCTTGGAGAATATGAAATATTGGCTAGATTCAGAGTTTGGCTTAGATGAGTTCTTACTCAGAAATACCATTTCAGATGTTTAAAAACAGTAGGCAACTGAAGTATGTAGGTTTTGCAGTTGGCTGCTGTAGATTATAGTTAAAAGAGTAAAACTTTTTTGTTTCTTAAATTATTATTGTGCTTCAGGATGGATGCTGTTATGTCATCTGTGGATGATAAGACAGGTTGTGAAACAGATCCATTGCAGTTTCTCTCTGTTGCTAATGATTCCACAAAACAAAGATTCTCATCAGTGGAATTTTCTTTGTTACTGTGCTGGATCCCGATGTTAAATGTTAGTTAAGGTTGATGTCCAAACATGCAACATACCCAGAAGAAGAACTGTGAGGAGACCAAACAAAAGTACTTATTTTGATAGTACTGTGTTTTTTTTACCTGTTAAAACAACAACAACAACAAAAAGCTGGTAGGTTAGAGCTGGTAGGGCCCCAGGCAGAAGGTTTACCTGGATGTGTAACCTGGGGCTTATATAGGAAGAGGCAGTGTTCTGTCCCCTTATCCTAACTCTCTTCCACTTTCTGTGGGTTCATAGGGAAATAATTTAGTTTGGAGTCTTTAAGATATGGAATACTTCAACTGTTAAAAACCAGTGTTACAGGGAACTTCTATGCTCTAGTCTGTTAACACCAGAAACAAACAGAAAATACTGTAAATGAACAAAAGTTTTTATCTAGTATGCCTGAGCTGGATCCAATGCTGAACCAAGGGCAAGGTGAATTTTTCTAAAGTAGATTTACCAGGTTTAATTTTATTTGCTGTCCATTGATGGATCAGAGATGTATATTGTGAACTGGTTTAATAAAGTTTCATATAGCTTTCTTGCTCATATATAATGCAGGTTAGTTCTATGTAAAATGCTTTTGAGGCAGGCAAAATAATGTGCAGAAGCTTGCAGATGATTATTGTTTCCATCATAAATAAAATGCCTAAAGCTCTAGAAGGAATGAAAAAAGTGGCATGAAAGGTTTGGTTCCTTTTTCAGTATGTTTCTGATAATAAAAAATGATAAGCAACCATAGCTCTTACTTGCATCTTAGCACCTTTTGAGGAATTTGACATCTAGAAGGTCAGGCTGTTTAGGCATCTTCTGCAGCAGTACAAGCTTAGTGCTTGGAATGCACCTATACATGCACAGCAGTTACTTCCTAATAGGTTTAAATTATTTGAAACAACTTGATGTAAGAGCTGCATAATTCCAAGCATTTCTTAGAGGTCTTGCAAGTGCTGATATCACTGGATTTTATAGCACAACTGCTGAGAATTTGTGTATTACAATTTGGAAAAACTCAGGTTTGATACTCTACTTGCATCTCAGAATATTTCCCTCTGCCACATTAACGTTGCTACTCTGCAAGTACACTTGAAGATAGAAGTGTTTGCTTTAAAACCCTTATGGCAACAAATGCATACAAGATCAGACACTTTAGTTTAGATTAACTTCAGAGATGCCTCTTGCCTTTTTACTACAGCTTCAGCTCTTCAATATGGTTTCTACTTTTTCTTTAATTACAATATACATACTATTAAAGAATTTAATTTCATATTTGGGGATTGATTGTTGTGCAGCTCATAATTATTTGCTTAGAATAGAGTTCTGGTCATCATTATATTTGGACGAGGAAGCAGAATTCTGAAGTGTCTCTAAAGGTAGAGAGGTGGTGTTAGGTCTCGCCTTAGTTGAAAAGACACCCATCCCATTTTAGAGTGTATTTTTTTTAATCCCTCCTGACTGCTGAGCTGGGATTATTATCTCATCGTGGGTGGTTAAACAGCTAGAAACACTGTTAAATTTTATACCAGGATTTCAGTAGACTTATTCTTATTTTAAATAACTTATACTCACAATGTAAGTTCAAAGCCTGTAATGCAGTGTGTGTCTAAAAGCAGTAGTAGAAGCATCAACACTGCTTTCTGCTAAAAGTGCAGGCACATTTAGTGTTACCCAGCAGAGTACTAATCCCTGGTTTGGCTTCTGAAGTGTGCAACTACTTTCCTAGACAGAAATGAAAAAGAAACTTCGATTTTAATAATTGACTTGAGGGCATTTGAAAGCTTATCCTCCAGAGATATTTTTTTCTGTTGAAATGAGGATCTTTTCAAAACTGGACTGTCCTGGATGCTATCATTTTATTTTTGCTTCTCATAGTCTTACATGTCTTGCTCACTGTTTGTTAGTCCCCAAATTATTGTTACAGCTTTGGTCTTTCACGTTGTCTCTCTTTCATAGCCTGTTTTTGATGTCTGCAGAAGAGAGCTGGGAATAACTTTTCAGAATGCAGACAAGTGTGATATGTAGAGGTAGCACTGCTTCTTTACCAAAAGGTTTATTTCTGTATTTTCACTTTCAGGGAGCACTTTGGTTCTTGTCTTCATGCTATTGCATCTTTTGGGAAGCTTTTGTTCATACTGTTTTATGCCATGATCCCTAAGTGTCTTTTGATTGGTTTCTTTTGGGGTATAGTCTGCAGTCCTGTAAATGTGTCATGCAGTCTTTCTTCTTAGCAACTGACCTTGTGTTTTAATCTATTAGAAAGAAGTTGATTATTTGCACTTGCTTTCCTAAGTGTTCCACATTCAGCATCTCTGTTCATATTTCATGGAAATAAGACACACCAATCATTTGCTTTTACTTAAGGGTTTATGCAACAGTTCTTGTAATAAAATTCTTTTGACTCTACCTGATAGTGAAATGTAGTCAGTAAGGTCTAATCTGAATACTTGTGGGGCATAGGCATTCACAGATTTGATTGATTTTTTTATTTTTTTTTTCTAATGTTGCAAGACAGAAGATGAGTTTGTACAAATGATAAAGATGTAGGAATTTATAAAAGTAAAATTCCTGAGTGTTCTATTGTTTTTTCTTAATGAATTTCTTTTAAAATACTATTGTCTTAATTCTACTTCTAGAATGGGATATTCTTGTAAAATTTTTAATTACACAAAATGTTTTCTTGGGAAATACTCACCTTTGGTGAGGTCACTAAGCCATTTTAAAAGTCTTTTGCATATGGCTTTATCATAAGTAGTCATGGAATGCTTCATTAAAAGCTTCACACTTAAAAAGTTTGAGGGGAAAAAATAGTAAAAGTATGCCTGTGGAACAAAAAAAAAAGCTGGAAAGCTGATATGGGGTAGTGATTTTTAAAACAACATTGAGCGGCTAGCATAGGCATTTCTTTGTTTTATCTGTTTTTTGTATTTTTAAATCTATTCTGTTGGGTTACCAAGACTAAAGAGGTGTTATATCATGTTCACTGGATCATTATATCATTTTGGACCACCATTACCACTCCTACAATGCAAAGTACCTGTTAACCAAGTCTATGCAGGTGGCTGAGCTCAGACTGACCCCACTTTGTAACACCAGAGAAATCTGTATGATAACACAATTTTGGAAGAGCTTTTTGCTGGAAAGTGGTGGCTGTTTGCTGAACATAGTCAACCCTGTGTGCCACTCTAATGCAAAGGGGGTCATTGCACTTGCAGTCTCACTTGGAACAAACAAGTTCTCCTGCTTTTGGAAAGAAATCAGCTTCTTTGTACTCACTTACCTTTTCCCGTTAGGTAGTACCAAGTACCAGTGTTGATTTAGCTGCCTGCCCTGTATTAATTCAGGGTGAGGAGACTTGTACCTTGAAGTAGACAATTCTAAAATGGTTATGCAGAGAGTTAGAGGTGGATAACTTTGAAGATATCCTCATACAGTCGGATAAATTCCTCTGTAAAAGTTGATGAGTTGTGTCCTCTGCTGCATAGGAGAGGTCAGTTGCTTTTTCTTAGTTTTGTCTGCAGTTGATGGAGGACAGATTGTTCCTGAGTTAAGTACAATAAGGATTTGTAAGAGCTCTTTTTGGTACCAAATGTTATGCATAATTTCACTGAACCTTAGTAAATTTAATTAGATACATGGAAGAAACTGTCTGTCCACTGATTCTGAAGAAGCCAAAGGACAGTCCACCCAGCCATTCTTAAGCAGTTGTGCGAACTAAGTCTGGAGATAGTAATTTCTCTCCACTAATTAGAAAAAAACATTGGAGTACTTAGCATGAGAAGGATTTATATTACTATATATAAAGCGATATTACTTTGTATTTTAAACAAGTTTTGAATACCTTCTGCATTTTGCAAGAATAGCCCTGGTGCCTTTCATTCAGAGATAGTTTCTCACTGTCTCCTATTTCTTGAATTATGGCAGTTCAAACCTTGTTTGTAATCATTTGTTTAGAAGCTAAGGTCATTCTCCAAAATGAAGACACAGGATGTGTGGGGATTTTTTTGTGTTTTCACATACTAGTAGCTATCTGTATCTTTCTATAAAAGGCACAAAACTTTTGTGCCACATTCCAGTCACTGGTGAAATGGTGTCAATTCTATTGTGTTTGCTAGTCTTAAGTTACATACATGGGATATTGCTTTGTGTTGCATCTGTGTCACAGGGGAACATCTGCGTGATTGAATCTTCCTTGGAAATTACATTTCGTGTCTCAATTTCCAGCTCCAGACATGGAGCTGTTTCTCTTGTGTCTGACTGTAAGGACGTTGTTGTTGGGTCTCAGGTATTTATGTGAATTCATAGAATGTGTAATGGTCCAGATTTGTTCCATGTAATTTTAATCTTGTGTCTGGTAAATACATAGTTTAAGGTGCAATCACTTTTACTGTGATTCATTGATCTTAATAGGGGTGCTAAGCATTTGACATGCCTTTGCATTCTTTAGGTATTTAGGTGTGCAGATGGGTATGATACAGGATCTGCACAACAGCCTCATTTTACTGGACCAGCTGGAGCACCTAAAATGTCATTACATTCTGGTTTTATGTAGCACTGGGTTAGGCCGGCTAGGCCGAGGAGCCCAAAGGAGAGCTAAATAAAAGACCACACCGAAACAGCAGACGGAGAGGGCAGAAAGAGAGAGAGGGGAGAACCCTCTGCCTTTATTTATATGTTTTTACAAATCACCGTGGATTGGAGGTAGAAATCACTACCTCTTAATTCTACTGGTCAAAGCATCAATCTATCATATTTCTCCACCCAGTATACTGGAATTATAAACACACATACATTTAGGAAAAACATAGATAGTTGTTAGGAAACCATGGCCATGTTTACAGAAGAAGTGTGAGAAAGTATTACAGAAAGAAAAAACACTGAGAAACTGCAAAACTCAGGGCAACATCTCACCCTTTTACTATTAAAAAGAAAAAAAAAAGAAAAAAAGAAAATGAACATTGTTCAAGACAACAGTTTTAGATGACTGAATCATGCCCTTCCTGTTTTATGCTGAAGGATAGGTTCTGCTCCACACTACAGGTGTTTAAATGAGGCTGTCTACAAGTAGGCCCTTCTGTGTGTGTGTATCCATTGTTTTGACTTTTCTGTTTAGAATTGCTTTTTACATACGAAAAAATTCAATGTGCACTTTCTATTGATGCTGTCATGTCATAGAAAAGTTATCAGCACACAAGAAAGTAAGTGCAAGATGTGGTAAAAGTATGCCAGTGCAAGTTGACTTTAGGTAGTATTAGCTGCTTGCCTCTTCATTTAAAATCACTTGAAAATCATTTAAACATTTGTGTCAGAAGTTACAGTAAGCTCTTAGGGCTAGGGTCTCTAATTTGTTTTATTCTTTAGGAGTGGCTCATTTAATGTAGTTCCAATTTCATTGAGCTCAAGGTCCTACCCCAGTGTAGACTTAATAAAAGAGCGGGATTGAGGGGTAAGTCTTTAGAATTTGCATCTGACTGGTACCGTATTTTTTTAAATTATTATTTTGTTTTATTTTAAAGTTAGTTGGCACTTGATGTATTTGTGACTTTTGCCTTCAGGCAGTTTTTTCTTCATAACATGTTTGAAGTCCGCTGCGGGTGCAGGGCAGGGTTTTCTGGCCTGTAGTGTGTGGGTGATAGCAAATGAGTCACCGGTTGTGTTGTTGTCTTCAAATACAGAGGACTTGGCTCAGCATCCGAATATCCTAATGTCCTTTCTTCCTAAAAGTCCACCATGTCCTTCAAGTAGCTCTGTGAAATGCTGGCAAACCTTCTCCATGTTCTTTGTTCCTCCTTCCTAGCCCATAGGAAAGGCAGGATATAGAGCGATTTGCAGGCCAGCCTGATATAGGGCAGAGTGGAATGACAGAATCTTGGCTTCCTGTTCCTCCATGGTGTTACCAGTTTTCTTTTTTGTCATTTCTGCTTCCTGTATTGCAGTTGTATGGCCAGACTACCTCATGGTTATTTCTTAATGTCTTCTGAAACACTGGGTGTGAAATACTTGACTATAGTCACAAATGGATCTTTATAAATAAAATCTCAGTTTGTAAGTAGGCACATACATTCTTGTTGTGTTGGACAGTTGCTTCCTGGCTTTTTTGGAGCGCCTACCCGGATCACAGGCGACCCAAAGCCGGTGCGACCCCAGTGCCCCAGACCGTCCTTTGGGGGGCGGTGGCACCAGGAGGGTAACAGGCGACCCCACCGGTGGGTGCTGGGTTTGGTGAAGGGTAAGGGATTAGTTAAAAGGCGCAGGAATCCGAAGGAAAGAGGAGGGACTCGAGGTGTGAGCAGACTGTGCCTTTATTGACACAGTGGGAGCTCAGGGACCAAGAGCCCAGAGCTGCCCTTGACACAAGCTTTTACCTGGAGGCGAAGAACCAATCAGGTGAGGGTCCAGGGGAGGAGTTAGGGAGGGTCCAGGGCTAACAGTCCAATAACTAGGGAGAGAGGGAGGAGTCGAGAGGGGGACAACAAATCAGTAAGTGACAACTGAGCAACTAAAGGGGAACTTGGGGGCAGACCTCTAAGGTCCCGGACTAGACCACTGCTTCTTCCATCCCTAGGGGGGGTCCTTGGTCCCGGGAGCCCTCCACCAGGATCCCTGTTTGTCTTTGGTGTCTTCTGGGGCCTTCAGGCCTTTATTGTTGTGGTGAACAACCCCAACATCGGATGTTGTCCAAAATAGATTTTATTTATTTTTGGTGTATGTGAGTGCTGATAAATCTAAAATAAGTATTTGGAAGAAATAAAATGTTTCTTTATAGACAAGCTTGAAGAAACATCACAAACTATATTGTCCAAGCCCATTTCTGCTTACTGTGGACATGACAGGTTCTGGTGATGGAAACACTTGAAAGATGCTGCAGAGTACCTTTTATCCTGAACAGTAAGACAGAGGGGCAAAAGGATGTTGCAGCAGTGTAGTAGTTGTACTGATGGTGCTTCTGCAATTCGTGTGCTTGTGACTTGTCTGTGTGGCATTTTCATGCATTCCCTGTTGTACTGTGCTCTTGAATGATATTATACTCCTCTATCCTCCTCTGCCAGCTTATTCTTGTGTTGCTTGTTAGTGAGGAGCAAAGAATGTCTCTTTGTTAAATGCTTATACAGCGTAGGTACATCTGGAAGGTACTTGCAAGACGGAGTTTACTGAAGGAGTCTCCCTTGAGATAACTGAAATCACCCCAGGGAAGTTTAAATATAGGAATGTGTTCTGAGGCAGTGTCAGGAGACATTGGTCTTTCTCAAGGGAATCTGACAAGGCTGGTCTGCTTAGCTTAAAAACTTACAAAAGCCCTAACCCCCATGACAGTAATGATAATAGTAATGATATCTATATCAAATATCTGTGTGTCACTTTACCCATTTTTCTGGTAGTAATTTTTTGGTTAGTGCTTCTTAATTTGACTCAAGGTTGGTGTTGAACCTTAATTCTGTGTGAGGATATATATTCTGAGTATGTTATTATATTTGACAGTCAAACCTCCATTAGAACTTTCCCTAATCATAAGCTTTCATGAATTGTTTCCAGTTTGATGTTTAGAAGCATGAAAAACCTGTTTTGTATTGTTTGGGCTATATCTTGATCTGAGGGTTCTGATGGTCTCCTGCAAAGGTGGGGGTTGCGGGGGCCGCAGGGGCTGGGGCTCCCGCGGTGGGGTGAGACGGAGCTTTTACACGTGGTCCTGGAGTGTTTCGAGCTCCCACGGTTTGAGCTCATGGCGTCCATCCCTGCCTAGCAGCGGAGGCTCCGTGCAGCGATCGCAGGGTCCTAATGCTTCCCTTTATGGCTTCTGCTGCCTGCACCGCTCCCAGCTAACCCCTTCCCCATCCCCGTGGTCTCCTGGCCACCTTAGATATAGCTTACTGGCGATAGCAAAGAAGGGTCTTCCTTGGTAAAGCTTCTTAGATGTTTATTGCTGCTTCTCGGTAACAGCCATGTGGAGAAAGACGCTGATGGACACATACCATGCTCTTTTTAAAACCTTAGGGTCCCTCGTGAGGAAGGGTGGCCCATCCCAGGGGACACCGGGGCAGCACAGTGCCCTCTGGGAACTGTAGTCCGAGACTCCCGAAAACATGGAGGATTGCAAGGAATCTTGGGAAGGAGAGTTCTCTTTACTAAGGGGCGTGAGCTTAGCACTGTCTCCCCAGGGTGGACTGCCCTGCCTCCCACACTGTTTCACAGTAGCTTTTATTTCTTCAGTGTTCTGTATCTTTTCTCTGCTTGGTAATAATGTTAACAGTTTCTCATGATAATCATGTAACTGTGACACCTGCTATATTTATCCAAAAGCCACAGGGTTCCTGGAGGGTAAGTGCTGCTTTTGACCTTGATTTGAGGCTAAGATTCAGCTTTTTCAGTCTGACGCAATATAGGCAGCAGATAAACTTGAACAAAGAAAAGGGAGTGTGGCATATTGGAGTCAGAAACTGTAAACGGAGCTCTCTGGCAAAACCATCCTGCCAGAAATTTAACCTGTGAATAAAGATGGCAAGTAGATATAGTTATAGGGGGAAGCTATAGTGTTTTTATGGGTGTTTCTGGGATGCAGAGGAATTTCAGGACTAAACAGTAATGACAGTAAAAGTGCAGTTAAGGATTAATGATGGACTAATCTTATATTTTTTGTGGTATCATAAATGATCAAGAGAGTTATATCCCAACAGACACATATATTTGAATTCTACCTGCTATATAATAAGGATCCTATCCTATTAGGAGAAGAATGGGAAATTGTCCTTCTGTGAGTCTGTTTTTAACAGAATGGATCCCTCACCCTTTATACTTCTCTGTTTTGCCAATGGTAATGCAGCAAAGACAAAAAGAATTATGTATGCTAGAAAATTTAAATTCAGGAAATGTAGTTATATATTTTTAACTGTATTTTTCCTCCAGTGACTTGTTCAGAGCAAAAATACACCTTTGATTGAAATTGTTGCTGACATGTCTGATTAGCAACATAGCACATGTCCACTTAAGAGAAGTGTTGTACATCCTGTGTGACATGTGGAGATGAAGTTCTCTTTTATTAACTGGAGTTACCTTCTCTGAAGAGTCCACTAACCAGTACATAATAGCATTTCTTTAGTTTACCTCTAGTACAATGTGTAGACTATATGAATAGTACATTTTCAGCATGAGATTGCCTTGTGTAATAGCTGAGCTCTGATCTGCAAGGGGAGTTGAACTAATACCTGTTCTTTAAATAACACAGAGAAGCCTTGCTCCTCATCCTAGAGGAACCCCCTAAGCGTGGACTTACAGAGTGAAAGGGTAAAGGCACCCTTCATCTTCGTTCATTTTGTCAGTGACAACTGAGCCCTTCTTGAAATGTATTCAACATTTTTTTTAAATAAAATTGTTTATACTGTGACTGAATGCTTGTCCTGATTATTATATAGTTGTGATTTGTTCTTATTTTGTTTTTCTGAAATGGTACTGTTACTATTTTCTTCTCCCATCATATATTCAGCTCCTGAGACCAAAGCTGCAGAACAGGAAACTGTCCAGTAGAGTTCTCTGGGATTGCTGTGATTGCAATGACTCAGCATCAAATTTGAAATTACAAAGCAGCTGTTACTTTCTAAGGACTGAAAACATTTCTAAAAGAGTGGATGCATCAGTGGGGTTTTAAATCTGCTGTTGGCCAACTGAAGTGCGGGTGTCTAATATATAGTTGTGAGAGAGTGGAGACATTTATTTCTGCACCAAAAAAAGCCTGATTAGGTTAATTGGTTTTGAAAACAGGTCTCCTTCTCAGGCTGAAGTTAAGAAAATACCATAAGACTCATAATTTTTTTGCTATGTAGAAAGTAGCTTGTTGATGAGATAAAAGCTTCTCATGTTCTTTGTAGCCTTGAAGGATACAGAGCATATCCAGGCACACAGAAGACCTCATACCTTTTTGTTGTGTTACTAAAACATAAGTAGGCTCTAAGTTGATCCCGTCAATACACACAGCCTGTCTACACCCTCCAGAGCGTGCCAAACAGCCTGGCTCCAACACATCCACACAGCGCAGTGCTGCACGGATAATACACATTGGTATAGCTCTCACTGGGATCCAGCTTGAATTAATGTCATGGTACCTCTCATATTTCAGCTTTCAGGTTTCTAGTTACCCTCTCTGTCTCTCTGTGCGTTAAACATTGTTAAACATGCTATAAGTACTTTCAAGATAAGGTTCATACTACTTTATTTAAGCCGTCTTAAACTTTGGGCTGAAATCAGTGACTAGTTGTAAAATAGCGGCATCTTCAGAGCATGAGATCTGTCTTCCTCCAGTGACAGAGAGTAGAATCATTGGTTGGGTAAGGCTGGAGGTCCCATTTCAATATTGTACACTAGTTGAGCTGGATACAGATCACAGTTTCTTACTGATGGAGGATATGCTGCGTTTTGCCAAATGTTCTTCTTTTACCGCTCTCCTCCTCTGTAGCGGAAATTCAGGTTGACTTCCATGCTGTAACTCTCGTAAGAATTTTTAGTCATCAGGCAAAATTCATTTCCAGCTTTTACTTGCCCTGTGGTATACTGGAATTAAATCTATTGAAAACAGGCTTTCTATGACTTTAGAACTAACCTGAGACAAGAATCAAATGTCGCCAGTTTTATGGTACAAAGGGAGGTAACTAAATAAATAGCATTTTAAAAATAGTCTGTAATTATGTCTTAACATACTGGATAGAAATACTAGAAAACTTAAAATAGTAGAAATGTAGTAAGAAAAAGACTATGTTGATCCAAAGCCTACTGAAGTCGCTGGAAGTCTTTAATTTACCTGAGGTTTGTGCATTGTCTTAATGTTCTTAAGGTATTTCGGTTACTAATTGTATGCTTTTGAGGATGAGTGTCAAATAACTTTGAGAGGAGTCTTCTGCTTTCTATTTGAGGTTAAAACTGTGATAAGTCGAGATTCCATATGTATTGGTTCCCACATGACTGAAAATACAGTAATTTTGCCTGCTAGATTTGGCTGGCAGTGATCAGTACAAACTACTTCAAACTCTGGAGTTTGATGCCCTGTATTTAGAGATTTTGCTTGAGGAGGACTTTGCAAAACTTGCCTAGACAACACAGGGTTCTTCTGACTCACATAACAGAGCTACACGGGTTAGTCTTTCTCTTTGTAGAAGTTTTGGGAAGGTCAGGTCTGTGCTGAAGATGTGAATGCATCATAGTCCTGTTCACCAAGAATGTGGAAAGATGTAAAACCATGGCCTGCTTTGGTCAAAGTCCCCGGTACATGTATAAATTTGTTCTGGAAAGGTTTCCTTGTATTGATACAGCCGATCTAGTTCACAGCAATGCTTGTAGAGTGTTTTACAAAGAACGACATTGCTTAGTGGTGTAAGAGTAATTTACAGATGTTATTCTGTGGTATTGGCAAAATACTCCTTTACACACAGGCTTACTTGGTTTTTTATATTAAGCAATCCAAAGAATTGAGTGGGTGTGTGGAGTAGCCTGGTTAGGGGAAACAACTTTTAGCTACAAGGCGGATGCCCAAGAAAAGCAGCGTTCTCCTAGGTACTAGTTCAAAGAGTAATGTGACAGAGAACTATCGAAAAATGAATTCACCAGCTTTTACTGCAACTGAAAAAAATTGTCACTACAGCCAACAGGACATGTACAAGGGTGGATGAAGCCCCTCTTTAACAGGGGACATGAAACTGCTTCTCCTTCCTCTTGGATGGTGAGGCAAACTCCTCATATAATGGTAGCCCCAAGGGACAGAACTGTCTGGCTGGGGAAGAGGAGGACCCCTAGTACAAGTCACATAACCAGTATATGTACCAGATGAATTGGTAGCTTGAAAGCCTGCTTCTGCATAATAGATAAACATCTCCTAAGAAGCAGCAAGCCCAGTTTCTCTCAGTCAGCTTTACTACTAGATACATTTTAGGATGATGAAGGGCTTATTTAAGTGCACAAATTTATGATCATGGGCCTATATTAGAGGCAAACCCTCCCACTCCAACATACATTATTAATTTTATATATGGTACTAGGGTTCCCTCTTCATTGATCCAGAATCTTGGCTATTGAGAGTTATGAGTTAGAGGGCTCAGCATGCTGCAGGAAGTGTTCCTTCAGCAGGAACACTCTCCTGTTGATGCCTTGATTGCTGGTAAAAGTAAGAAGCA
>VYZT01032950.1:0-12920 GCA_013400735.1 Pomatostomus ruficeps | reverse complement strand
AATATGTTTCTACGCTAACAATTTTACTTCAAAGGAAGGCAAAAATATAATTCCAGACTCTGGATACAGCAGCAACCTCCTGCTGTATAAATGTATTGCCAAACCATTATGAAAGTCACTTTGGAAAATTGATCTATTGGAAACAGTATTCTGTTACAGAAGTTCATCTCAGTATATCATGATTCCTGTGGTAAAGCCATCAGTGGGTTCTACCAGCAAAAGTCTCTGGCTGGCTTGTTAAATACCAAAATGTTATCTGTTTTCTGGGTAATAAAACTTAAACACTAACCCAGAACTGTTCTCCATACAGTTCTCTATAAAATGCTTAGGAATCAATTTAAATCATTCTACAGGAACAATATGATAGCTAAAAATATTGAGGTGCAACTAAACTTAGAACAAGATTTATTTGTACACAGTACTCCTGAGAACAAACACATTATCCACTTGCTTTATTTAAAGTGGTCCTAAGCTTGTTTTAAAGCCAAAAGATATCTTAGTTTTCCCAGTGCTATCCACTGTTCCTCCCCATGAAACAGGGCACATCAGCCTAGGAGTTGCTATTCAGGAGCAACGGATTAAAATTTTATTTCTATGGAATTTTGTTAAGTGAATTCTTAGCGTTATGCAAAGACGATTTAAAACCATTGCTTCATGGAGAGCAGTGTAGAAACACCTCAGAAAGTACTTGTGTTGGCATACTCATGGTGGAGTGCTGCAGTATGAGAAAGAGAGACTTGTTAATGTCCAGAATCAGTAGACTCATTACCACAGAAGTTTAACTAAGCCTCACCTGCTATGTTCCTACCTTAAAGGGAGCTTAAAGTTCTTTACAGTCTGATCCATTGTATGGAATGTCAGAGAATTTAACCCTACCCCAGCTGAAACTAGCACAGCTCTTGTAAGAATAATTTTTCATCTTAAAATTAATTTATGTCAATGAAACTTAAGCATGAGATGTTCTCGTTCCAATTGACTGTCCCATAACTGATTTAATGTGTGTCAGTATGGCTGGTAAATTTGATATTGTGATACTTTGGAGGAAGAGTGTAAAGGAGAAAACAGGCCTGGGAAAGTTAGTGGGACCTCTGGATTGAGGGTAACTTCAAGGTTTCAAGGAATAGAACTTTTACTCATTCCCTCAATTGTTAGAATAATTCCTTTTCAGAATTTAGTATTCCTCTCTACTTCCCTTAAACCTATCTCCTTTTTCACATAGCAATATTCCTTCTCACTGCTTCCAATTAATGTGCAAGAACAACCCTCCAATTCTCTTTCATTTGCTTCCTAATTTGCTGTAAAGAGAGATAAATTCTCTCTATCATTTTACTAGAGAGAGGGGACAAGATAAGAAACAGAAGAGAGAGCACTCCAGGATATTCCCTTGCTAACAGGTTAAGCAGAAATCTGGTTAGGTGGCAGATAATAGGAGAATTAAAGTCAGCTTTTGTACACATAAGCAAAAGCTGCCATGCCCTCCTGTCTCCTCTGTGCTGCTGATGTTTGGGCATAAATGATCACAATTTAGGAAGTCACTCATGAGTGAGACTCGTGATTTGCTAGACATTGCTTCTGTTTGAGTGAAAGAAAAGCAGTACCTCAGGACAGCTTGATTCAGCTGCTGTTGCTTTTGACTAATGAGCTCTGGGGTGAAGGTGCATGAACAGTAGTAGCTGGCTTGGGGTGGGTGCAAACATTTGCTTTACTGCTCTTGTCATTTTTGTACAGTAAGTGAAATAAATACAGTGGCAAATGACATATCTTTTCTAGAATAATTACATGCCTACTGCTGGCTATATTGTACAGAAAATGTTACCAGGGTATCCCCTTTATAAGCAGAACTGTGGCAATAGTTCAGAGCGTGTCTAGAAGAAGAATTTTTGCAAAGGATCTGGGTGTAAGGAAATAATCTGCTTTATGCTGCTAAGTAGCTCCTGTAGCATTCTGACATCCCGGTCTCTGACCAGTATATTTAGCTGTCATATTCAAACATGGAGTTTTTTAGCTCTATTCAGGGCTTTGCAAAGGGAGTCAAATTGCAGTAGAGCCATACTGACACCAGGAGGTTATCAGCATTACTCGTCAAAATAGATGAATGCAGAAGTGTTAAAACATCTCAGAAAAACTTTAAAAAGTTCCATCTGTAAATAAAAAGCGACAAAACCCCCTCCTGGAATGTCCACTTTCATTGCAGATTTCTTTTTCTGATTTCCTACTTTCAGGATAGGTATCCTCTTGTTCTTGGGGATTTCAGGCTTTTCAGCTAACCCTGCCTACCATATAATCACGAGAATGAGGACTATACCTTTCCTTTGATAGTCACAATAAAGTGCAAAGGTATTAATAGGAGAATCTCTACAGGAATGAATTTGAGGGTCCGTTCAAACAAAGGAATGGTGCATGTCTGAAATTCCAAATAATAAAATATTACAGAGAGGTGACTCTCCTCACTTCCAATGCTTTTTTTCCTCCCCTTTATTCAGGTGTGCTGCAACTGGCTAACTTCTAGCATATATGTTGAGCCATTGTTTCAGCTGCTCCCTCTTGCAAAAGCAGGGGAGATCAGTTGGAACAAGTACGAAATTTGAATCCTGCACCCCTACAAACCCTGTTTTGGAAAAGACGATGCCTCTGTGGTGCACACTATCCAAAGTCAGCCCCATAGAAAATACATGGCATTTGTAGAGGCAACTAGATGACTCTTCAGACCCCTCGAAGACTGAAACAGCAACCATCAGTCAAGAAAACAAGAATAGAAAATGAAGTGTAGACATTTATTAGATGGATAAAAACCCTTTGGAATTTAGGGAAAAGGTTATACTTCCTCTTAAATATAGGCTTGAACACAAATATTTGTGTTCAATATTGTGTCCTGATATTGTGTTCAAGCCTAAATATAGGCTTGAACACAATATCAGGAAATCATCCTGGATTTCTTTGTTTAGAATCATAAGTGTGAGCCTATGATATCCTCTTTAATATCAAGTCCATCTAACTGTGTCATGATCAGTGATAATCTAGGCAGTGATTCTTAGTGCTTAAACAACAGGGAAGATGAAAATACAAATTTCAGGTCATGAGGTTGTATCTCAGCTAACCAGACTTAAAAAGATAAATCAAAAATTAGATATTAGTATTACAGCTGTTCTTTGTGGATAGAGGCTACTGGACTTAGTGATAAGGCCAGATATTGGTGTGATGCACAGAATCCAACTCCAAGTTGATTAATGTGTGATATAGGGCTTAGAGTATTTTCTCAATAGTGACTTGGTTGTGTCTGAATACTATTTTGTAAAATTATGATACTTTCTTTGGCATTGCTCACTACAAAGCATTGTTAGGCAGTATGACCGTATCCTTTTGGATGGGTAAGTTGAAATAGCTCTGTCATCTGGAGTTATGTTAGGGGATACAAGTGAATGTCAAGTAGTTTTGTTGGTTTTGTAGGGAATAAATATGAACTATTAGTACCCGTCAAAGACAGGAGTGATAGAGAAAGGGCAGACAATACACGAACTCTGATTTCATTGAACTGTGGTGTGTTTTTGGAGGGGTTACTTGCACTGAAGGGCAGACTGTGTGAAATTATGTGGCCCTAATTCCAGCACAGCATTATTTTGGAGCATTTGTGCTTCATTGCCATTTAACCCTGGGATTTAATTCCAAGCACTAGCCTGAACCCTTCCGCTGCACTGCCACTAGGTGGGGAGGTCGGCTAACAGTCTGGGAAAATCTGTGCGTTTCCTTGCGTGGGGAGTTACAGGATCCACGTCCGAGGGCCGGTGACCGGGGAAGGGATCCCGCGGGCGTGGGGCTGGTTCTCCCGAAAGTTTGAGCCCAATCTGTGTGGGAACCCAGTGTGAGCCTGCTGCTCGAGTGAGCTTAAGTACTGCAAAGTTACTTAACTTAAAGTAAATTCTACCCTTTTTCCTGATGAGTTGTGAGACTTTAAACCCCCTTGCGTGAACTAATCATGATTTAGATTCTAGTAGAAAACTGAAAAGAAGATTTGAAGTAAGGTTACTTTTCCCTTCCAGTGAAATCTTTCTTACATTTAAAATCTCCACTGTATGATTCCTCTCCATATTTTCTCATTAAAAAATTACAAGTAAACAAGTAGAAGAGTGGGATAATTCCACACGCAAAACTAAATGCTAGCTGCCTCATCTATACTGTCTGATCTTTTTAATTTTAGAGACAGCCAAACCTTCAATTATTCCCCTCACTCTCACTCCCTCCATCCATCCTTACTCCTTTATTTATCAAAAAGACGTTTAGACATCATATGTCCATTTTAAGTTTCCCAAGTACTTAATGAAGGAAATACTTATTTTCATTTTAAATCATAACAGTAATGAGTATCTAAACTACACTTAGAACAAAATTTGGAAAAACATAACACTGCTTAATAGGAAAAAATGTGAAAATTCAAGTTTGGTTTTCAAGGGAGCTAAAATGTCATAAATGTTGGCTAATAGCAGAAATATTTCTATGACTGGGTGAACAGTGGCACAAAATATAAAATGAAGATTTTCTCTTCTGCCTAAAAGATTAATCTTACTAAACATAAGAACCTTACAAGGAAAGCAGCAATACAGCAAAGCATCTGTATTTTGAGAATACATTGTTTTTAAGTATTTCCTTCTAAGTTATAGTTTGTTGTACTTATTTGTCAAACTCACAGGACAAAATCCTAGTTGTAAACTTTAATTTCCTCTCCTGTCTTACTTAATTCATACCATTATATGTATGTGCAATGCCTTTTCCCATCTCAAGTGAAAAAGCTACAACTTGATTTCAAAGCTTAACAGCAGTTCTCTGCTAAAGAACAGCAGAGTGGCATCTAATGTACAAGAAGTGCTGTGAGAACTGCAGGAAGAGGTGTGTGAAGCTGTACTGGTTTTTTTTGTTTACTTGTTCAGCCTGTGTTTTATAGTTCTTAAAAGTGAATAAAAAAGAAAAAAAATTCTTGGACTTCTGAGTTTTTAATTGGCCAAAATTCATCATCAATTAACAGGATTTACATATTAAAAGACAGTAATTTTCAAATTCATTAAATAATATACTCTCTGACCAGATATAAAACTGACTGAAAAGAACTAATATATATCAGAGAAAGAGGCAAGATCAAATTCAAAACATGTAAACCATTGGGAAAGAAAGGGAAAACATTGAGTTGGGAAAAGCACTAATGTGCTCAGGTCTGTTTGACAAGGTCGTGATTGGTCAAAAGTTGGACTTGATGCTGCTGGAGGTCTTTTCCAGCCTAAATGTTTCTGTGATTCTGTGATCTCTCGTAAGAAGGAAATGAACTATGGTCAAGCTCATTACATAAATACATGTTGTTAGTTTTTTTTTTTTTTAATTCATCTTTTATTTTTGAAGTTGTTTTCTATCAAAAACACAGAGGCAGAAATGCAATTCACTGCTGCTTCTGTTAGCTTAAAGAAATGCAGCAAAGCATTTCTGGTCCTGCTGCTGTGGGAGACAGGAAGGCTGTCAAACTTTGTTATATGGAAAGCTGTATAGCCCTGCCTGAAATTCAGCCAAAGTGATTTTTACGTTTGAGATAAGCTGTGAATAAAAATCAGGCAAAATACCACAACCTTTCCATGTGTCAGGCATCTCTTCTCAAAACCAGCATTCCCATCTAATGCTACTTCCCAACTTTATCTCAGCATAAGTGAAACGATCTTAAATCTGAGTGACACTTGTGTGTTAGGGTGAAAAGACACTCATATATGTGAGAGATGACCAGTAATTTGTATTGGGGTCCATATATTTTATAAGTGTAAAGGAATTTTTCTTGAGTGCTAAATTCCATTGTGTATAACTCTCAGGAAAACTTCAAATTATTGATGGCAGGTTGGAAATTGAATCCTTGACTTACATTTCTGTGCTGAAAGCAAGTGAGCAAACAAAATATTCCCCACAGTTCTGAACCCCTGTTGATAAATTATTCTAAAAAGTGGAAAATTTAGAGAACATTACTGTAAGTTTTCAGGTTTCAGAAGGGAGGGGTAAAATTGGTACATCCACTGATATCTTAAGTCTGTTTTTTTGTCTTACAGGACTTAAACACTGTGTTGTATAGATTTCTTAGGTCCGAATTAAAGAAACATCTTTTTGCCTGTTTTCATTTGAATCAACTGAGCTATATATGCAGGATTTAGATCTGCAGCATTTCTACAGTATCATACTGGAGATCATATCCTTGCTCCCATGAACGTTTGCAGCCACTGGGTGGAGAACTTGTCTAACAAAATATCTCATTATGACAGAGTGAAAATCAATCCAACTGTACTTTGCTGGCTGGGCAAATTTGTCTAATACAGGTCATATATTAGGCTCTTCTTTTTCAGTGGTCAACGTGGTTCAATTTCCAGCTAGGACATAATTTGCACAATAACCTGAAGTTGAAATTAATACTCAGAAACAAGCTGTACTAGGCTTAAGAAAAATCCATTAAGCTGTCTGCATTAGAGGAAGAAGCTGACCAATGGATTTGAAGCACATTTGTTATACTGTAAGAAGAAAGTTTCAGACAAATATCACAGGAACCAAGATGACACTCCAATAAGGTAACTTTAGGTTTAATCTTAACTGCAAATAAGAATATTATTATGATGATTTATTTGTAGTACTACCTTGTCTAAAGGAATCAAATGAGATCATAGCACCACTGTGCTAAAAACTCTGTTCTTTTCTCCAGCAGAAGAATGTACCTTCTTAGTGGAGCTTATTTATAAAGTAGATAAAAGTAAGACTTATTTGGAAGGCCATAGAACAAAGCAGAGTGGTCCAAAATCACAGAGCTGGTAAGTGATAAAGCTAAGGACAGGATCCAGCTTTCTGAGCTTTGGTCTTATCTTCTCTCTAGAATCATAGAATGGTTTGGATTGGAAGTGACCCTAAACGTCATCTAGTTCCCACTCCCTGCCATGAGCAGGGTCAAGTTTCACTAGGCCAGGTTGCTCAAAGCCTCATCCTTCCTGGCCTGGAACACTTCCAGGGATGGTGCATCCACCACTCCTCTGAGCAACCTGTTCCAGGGCCTCACCACCCTCTTAGTGAAGAATTTCTTATTATTATCAAATCTAAGCCACTCTCTTTCAGTTTGGAGTCAGTCTCCCTTGTCCTGTGTGCCCATGTATTCTTGCTGCTCATAACCTCCGTTTCACTACAACTTAACTGTGTCATTTTGTTAAACAACATTTCAAAACACAGCATGTAGTACTTCAACATCTGATACAATACAGAGATTTTGGGAAACAGGGAGAACTGTGGGGTTCTAGTGGACACTGTTAAGGACTAGATAACTTGAAAATTATTACTTTTTAAATATGGGTAACAGGAGGCTCTCTGGATGTTGGTTAAAATTATCTCCTTTATATTTCTATCAGAAAAATCTTTGTCACAAAAATCATTAAATAGACTAAATTATTAATACAGGATATTGTTATTTATATACTTTGATTAAGAAAGATGGAAATTATTCTGGAATCGACAACACCAGCTTTACTCCTGTTTAACAGTAAGTTCTGTTGCAAATCATCTCAGTGGTAAACACAAGCAAAGTACTACAGAAAAAATTATGGACCTGGTAATAGTAGTGGCAAAAAACTTTGAATGGAATTTGAAGAGCAGCAATTTTCATTATTCATTATAGATAACACAATCTGGCTTAATGTGGATGCATAAGCAATATGTCTTGACCTCCTTGTATATGTGTATGCTCAAAACCAGCATTACTCAATTAACCATTTACTTGCTACCTGTCTTGCTGGACAAAGATCCTGTTCCTAATGATTATTCAAACAAGGAGTTTGTGTAAGTAGCAAATAGACTGAATATTCAAACAATCTTGTGACTGAATAAACTAACAAAAAATCCCAATTGGTTTAGATCAAATAAAAGTGTCTCTGTTTTTCCTCATTCAAACCAGAAACTAAATTATTTTTTGTTGTGCTAACCATGATATTTGTGTTAGGATAACCAAAGAGAAAAACGTAGTTATAGATATGATGCATTACTGGTGAAAATAATGTTGCCCTTTTAGCTAATAGTCCAGGGAGATTAAAATAATTTTTCCAGAAGCTTGAAACCCAGATTCTTATTTTTTCTGAGGAAGTATCCCAGGTGTTGTGCTGCATTCACCCATTTAATATAGCATTCTCCCAAAAGAAAGGTGTTAAAGTTCCCAAATAAATATTTAAATATTCTTTGATCCTAGTATAAACTATCTATATTTAATATCCAGTGGCCAGAATACTGATCTGAGCCTCGGGAAAGCTGTTCTCCATTCACTGGCCTATGAATTAGAATAGTTCAGGAAAACTCCTGATGGGGCATTTAGAACTCTGTCTTCCACCAACTGGATTTAAATTTGGAGTTTCCCAAAGAAACTGGGGTTTGCTGAAAACTGTCAGTAGATGAGGGCTGCCTTGGAGAAGCAAGATAGAAATAAGTCTCTGCCCACTGTCATCCTGGTATATTCCCCAGGCGTTAAGTTATGCAGTTATACAAAGGTTCTGTCTGCTAAAAAGGCAGGAAGAGTGGCCATAAACTTTCATTGCAGATTAAAAGAGAATAAGTCTGGATTCAGCCATAGGTGTGTGGCTGACACTCGTGAGTTTAAGTATTCTACCACATCCTTTTAACCTCACTAACAGAACAAAAGTTAATTTCCCTGTGTTTTCCTTGTTGAACTTAAGTTAGCATACCCTGCCTTTCATGCACAATGACCTTTCTTTGTTTCCTGACTTAAACTAGTAAGGAGTTAAGTGGAGGCAGGGAGGGAGGATGCAGGGAGAGCTTTGACTTTTGGTCCCCTGAAAGAAAGATTTTGGAGAAATTTACCTTTTTCTGTGGAAAACTATGAGGAAGAATATCAAACTTAGTATTCAAAGCTGGGCAGTAAGAAGGCTGCCCACATTTGCAAGTACTCACACCTGACTTAGGTGCTGAACCAAAGTTAATCACAATAGGCCTGTGGCCCCTTTGAAATCTATATATTGTTGTTAGCTCCACTGTGGAATGAGATTTTTTCAGATTGTATATTGAACTGTGCAGAAGAAAGAAATGTAATCAACTCCTGGCTTTCTGTGCATGTTCAAACACGTTCCCCCTTTCCCTCCCCAATGTATAGTTGTCGCAGTGTAAACATTCTGCTAAATATTTCCTCCACCTGCTTCAAACAATTAAGGAATCATCTCTTAACAGGAAAAATAAATGTACCAAATGTCACAATGCCTCAGGGGGATCGAAAAATGATAAAACAAATGTTGTAACATTCTATTTTTGATCCAAAGGTAAACAAAGGAATGATGTGTGTACGTGTGTATACACATAGATTCACTCTATCGGTCACGTAAACCATCACTGAGGCTGTTGGTTAAGGGATAAATTACAGTTCCAACATATTTTCCAAACATTTAAACCTTTCTCATAAAATTATTTTGGGCTGAAAAATATCTCCTGCTCATTCTTAAGCCAGGTCTCGGAAGTGAGTTTTCTTGGAAGGTTTCATAAAAAAAATATGTTCAGCGGCTTTATTTTCACATAATAACTTTGAAATACATTAGTTGACATTTTCCAGATGCACTTTTGTGCTCAGGAGCTCAAAAGAAGCCCTTATTCAGGAGACGGAATAGGTGGCAAAAAAAAAGAAGAGAAATTTTTACCTTTAACCCTTTTCATTGTTATATGAGAAAAATAATTTTGTTCTAATAGAAACACTCCAATTTTTTTGAAGCATAAATTTGCTAGTTCTTATTGTCTCCTTTTGATAGGGCTAAATTCTGCAAGAAGGGGTAGATCAGCTCTTTCTAATAAGGAATATACTTTTTTCCCCAGGAAATTAAGTCTAGACTAACTAGGCCTTTCCCTGCTGCAATGCATAGGAGGTGGTTCAAAGAGGAAAGAGGAAAGAAATGCCTCACTGTTTTCCCTTCAGAGCTTCCAGGAAGTGATCTTTTGAATTAGAGATGAAATAGGAGATTTGTGGAGAACTCAAGCTCTGGATCATGTGTGTGGATGTCTAAGAAATTCAGATTTCTATTTAGAGATTTAGGAATCTCCTGGAGGCCAAAAAAATGAGGGCTAGTTCTCAGCATTCCTCAGAACCGTGTGCACATAGGATATTTGTTAGTGTTCTTTGTCATCATCAACCCACTCATTTATTAGATTCGCATATTGCTTTGTGATATTGCACTCTTATTTGTTTAGAGGGGAACCTGTGTATGTTCTTAGTTCTTCCTTAAAGCCCACTTTTATGTCCAGCCTGTGCGCTATCAGCTAGCCCTGGGACAGAAAGAAATAAACCACAACAACCTCTGTGTGGACATCTCAAGCTAATCTCAGCAGGGAATAACTGACAAATTGTTTGACTTAGAGGCTTCAGTTAATTTCTAGATCCATTGTGATTTTGTCAGGCAGCTTAGTATATACTTGAATTAGTTTGCAAGGGTTAATGCAAGCACTTGAAGCATCTTTTGGAGTATTGACCTGCACCAACCTCCATAATGCTGTGGCTACACTGCTGCTTGTGGTCCTAATGTGATAGAAAAAGCTAGCTCAGGCAATTCTATGCTCCAGTGCAGTCTGCGCCCTAGACATGTATTGCCTGCTTCTAAAATAAGTGTAAGAGGAACACCAGGGATTTTGTGAGGATAAATATATGAATGATTATAAGATCCACAGTTATGCTGAGCCATAAGACTGCCTAGGCAGAATAGAAGGACATGCAGTCCTGCAGAGTGGGAGTGTACAATATTGTTGATGCAGTGGCCTTCCTTTTTGGTGCTGCTCCTGGCTAATAGCATTTAAGCTGCTGACATTTGAATCAATAACTAGTTATCCCTTTTCAGAAAGGAGATCATTCGATAATGGAAATGACAATGAATGCAAAGGGGGATTCATCTGGCACAACTAAAGCATTCTTTTCAGCGGCCTTAGCAGAGTTCTCAGACCTCTTTCCTCAGCCTTCAAACTTTCTGCTCCTGTTCTCAAAAGACATCCTTTTTCTAGGTGCTCTGCTTAAACACTGACAGGACTTTTTAGATGTAAGACTTGGTTATCTTATCTGGTCAGAGTACTTTATCAATCTGACTTATTTTCATGAAGAAGGTAAATAAATTAAAACTTGGTGCCATGTAGGCTTCTCTATCAATGAGCCTGTCCCTGATGCCACGTGCTAGATGCTGACTGTTAATGATTTTGAATCTGTGTGCTTAAGAATGAGATCAAAAAAGGGAAAAATAAGTCAAAAGTTCACACACCCCCAGCATTATCTAGCAACCAACCACTGAAATCAATGACAATCTCACTCTGGCTTCATGGAACTTGTACAGCGTCCATATAAATCACACAGTCATTTCTGTATTTACAGTTTGAGTTAAACCCAGGGCCACAGTAATTTCCAAAAGGGCAGGAAGAGACTGTTGACACTGGAAAAAAAAGTGGAAATATTGGTGCAACCGAAGGCCTACTACTGAAGCCAGTTAGAAAGGGGAACAGAACAATGTAGTGAAATAAATGAGGATTTCATTGTAATCTTTACAAGAGTACCAGTCTGCAGCAACAGTTAAAGTATTTTTTCTGGAGACTATTGGCACAGCATCAGCTTTTTAATACAGAGTGCGAAAGAGAATGGAAAAACTTAAGTGTCTTGATATTTTAGGGTGCATTACTACATGCACTTCAGTCTCTTCCTCACAGGTTTGGCTCATTTTTCTGAAGCTTTAAATAGCTAAAAAATGGCTTTCCTATGTTGCCCTGATATTCTATTATATTCTGTTCTTTCTTTCTGGCATGTATGATATAGTGTAATGACATCACATCCATTAAATCTGTCTCTCTTGCTTTCAGATACTTGTTTAAGGTTAACTGAGGAACAGGGGTTCTATTTAATGTGTTTGATGCTATTTAAACTGCAGAATTCTAATTCATAATGCCTTTAAAACAATGAAAGAATAACTGGTAAATGGGTCACTGAAGTTGATACAGGGCTTCTGCACTCACAATACTCTATATTTTATATATTATCAAAACACTTTTCATTTCCTGAACTCTTTGTATTGCCAGGGGATGCAATCCATACTTCATTTTCTTTTTTATAAGGGCTGATGATTTGATAATAAGTAAATTAAATTTAATATTAATACCTTTGTTAACTACCTGAGAAGTGACACCTACAGGACTTCTCATCATGAATGTTTTCTTAAGCTGGTGATGAACTGGAATGAACATTACTTTTATATATATATATATATATATATATGTACACACATATATGTACACACATATATGTACACACATAGGATTATAATGCAAGAAATACAACGATATGAGAAGACAAATAAACAGTGTTATTACTATAACACTGTAACACTGTAATAAAATTAATTCCTTTCTTCCATATCTCTATTTATGGACTAACTAAAACTTGAAAATTGCAACATTGTCCCTCTGACAGGTCCACAGAGAACAAACCAGCTCTTGAATAACATATTTTATATATGCTATTATACATACTAAACCTAATTTGAAAATGTCAAATGGAGTTCATATAAATTATGAGCTTCAGACAGGTAAATGTACTGTGCAAATGTTGAGATTGTGATGGTTCCTTTCCAAGCTGTTGTCTTGGAGTTTTTTGTACTCGTGTATTAGACATGATACTCTCTCAGCCCAGAGCTGGATATGTTCCAGAGAAGATTGCTTTTTCTCTCACATGCAAGGAAAATAGAGGTAATAACTTTTGACATCTGGAGATGCTATGTAGTGTGGTCTTTTTGTTTTGTTTCACTTTGGGGTAAGAGCAGGGCAAGAAAAGGAGGTATTTACTAGTGAATTTTTGGGTTTTTTTAAATTTTATTATCTTTTTTTTTCTGAGAAACTATGTCCTGGTTTCAAAGACA